>RJWJ010044391.1:0-12179 GCA_004363605.1 Indri indri | reverse complement strand
CAGGAGGCAGGATTAGGCAATGCGAGAAGTTAGATTGTGATTCAGTCTCAACAAAAACCTCAACCAGTTTCAAGAGGACCGCTGAAACGGGGATGGCTCATTCAGAGTAGCCCCGAACTAACGAGAAGAAGCTGAACCTTTGCACCCCCACCTAAAGCAGCAAGTGGTTGTGAGCTGCCTCAGAAAGGCAATATAACCATAAGCAAAGCTGTTTGCTTTAGGTAAGGCAATTCTGGGTGAGGGCTGACAACTGAGAGCTGTCTGTTAGGAGTGCTCCAGGGAACTGAACGGGATTGAAAGGAAACATCTTATTCTTGAAGGGGAATCTGGGTAGTGCATCACACAATCCACCACAGTTTATCTCTTTTACTGCACTAAAATGTTTCTTCATTTCAGTTTTGGGAGTAACACCTCCAAGATTCTGGCATGCTTATTTTCCTGAGGGAAACATAAAATAGGAAGGCTAGTGGGACAAATTTCATCCCCTACTATTGTAGCTGGGCTGTGAACAGTAACTAGCATCATCTCTTATTATCTTCCTTCGTATTATCTATTCCAGATTCCTGTCAAACACAAAAAGCAACTATGCTCTTAATAGCATCAGTGGCTAAACTGGTGGTATGATCCAGATTCTCATTCATCAGTGGAAGAATATAATATTTGTAGGATGTACAGCTGGGCCTGGTCTTTTTGGATGATGTTAAGATAGAAGGTGGAAGAAACAACATAGCTCTGGGCAAGATCGTAAATGAATACGGAGGTCTGTTCCGAGTAAATACAAACTGTTTCAGATCAGTTTTTCTGATAAAAATGGGAAAGAACCAATTTTGCAGATAAATGGCTGCATATCATGTACCAGAGGCCATGTTAATTTTCTTTAGCAAATACGTCACATCTGGCAGAACAGCTGCAGTTGGGGCTATTACCTGGTTGAGTTTGCAGTTATCCACCGTCATCACTCAGTTTCCATCTGTTTTTTTTTTTCCTGGAGCCAGATGGGTAAATTAAACAGAGATATGATAGAACCATGGAGCCTTTCAGTCTTTAAGAGTTGTACTAATTTCTACCAAATCCCCTGAAAGTCAATATTGTTTTTTATTTATTTTATACGTCGATGACTGGTAAATTTTTAATATCTATATTTATTTATTTTGTTTTGAAAGTAAGTGTGAGGTCTCAGATTAGAAGTCAAGCATGTTGTCACAGCAATGGCAGCATTTACTCCCTGTGCCCTACTCTCTCGGGTGATACAGTGAGGACAGGTATAATCTGCACATTTGCAGGAGAGGGACCTTGAAATTATGTATATCGGAGCTCATACAGGAACTCCTGTACAGTCCCCTTCTCCCAGCACCCTGCTCCCCAGTCAGGGAGAGAAAAATTATCTTCCTAATGTAAACAAATGATCTCTTCAAAGAGAAGGGGGAAGTCCCTAGTTTTATAGCCTTTTGGAATATATATACGTGATTCAGAATTTTATTACCTTTAAAAAGTAAGAACACAACTACGGATATAGCACCCTTAGATATGAAGAGTACACAACTCTAGGTAAAAGGCACATTCTCTGTCTTTATGGTATGTCAAATTTCTTTTATCAGAAAGTCCTGATAATGCAGAAACACAAAGATATCTTTCCCATAGGAGGTGGGAGTTTTAGAGTCTTGCACTTGAGCTTCATCATGATAGCTCCTCTTCTGCAAGCCAAGAAACAAACAGAGGATTCTTCAGATTACCTAATGTGTCTTTTCAAATTACACGTTTGAGACTAGAGAGAGAACCACCTGGTGGGTTTGTGGATCCAGTGTGAACCTAGCCTACACCATATGGACAAATATCCACATATCCTAACTGTGCCCTCTTCTGACAGGGGCTCACCATGATACCTTAGTGTGCTGTATAGCAATGTTAACTTGAAACCTGTGTCTCATAGTCCCCCAAATTTATGTCCCTTTCCTCTGTCATATATTTACCTGTATATATTGCTATAGGTTCCTTTGAAGAAGAAAGAGTGGATCATTACTATGCACAGGAGTCACGGTATTACAGTTTTTCCTCCTGGAAACCCAATTCTTCTTCAGTCACTATGTTCTGGATGTGAATACTAGCTCAAACTTGGAAAGGAGCAAAGAAACATGACATCTTACTAAACAATTGCCTTCAATTCTCTGTCTTTCTACCTTTGATTATATAAACTGAGCATTACCTTTGGTGACTATCCATCTATTTTGCCCATGGGGAGGCCGTATTCTATTAAACATTTCCACAACATTCTTTAGGCCAACCCTCATATTGCCACTTCAACCTTGCCGCTCATTATGATGATTTTGTTTGCTTGGCTTCTGATGATTAAGGGTTGACAGCAATTGGGAGGCACCAGCTCTTAGTAAGGAGAAGTGGGACCCTACTCCTGTGCATAGGCTCAGACAGTTCAGAAAACTCTGGCAATGACTAATTTGGGGGAATATAAGCCCAAATATTCCCATACCATATGTAAGAACCCCATTCTTTCCCAACTGGGGACATGATTTTAGGATAGCACTCTCATCCCTTTCTTTCCTTTTTCAAAGCATTAATTATGCTTAGCAACATCAACTCAATTCCAAAGTCCTCATGATTACGAATTCTCTATTATTCTCAAAAGCTTGATATTTTTAATCTGTTAGTGAATTCCTTTTTGATGGAATATCATTCCAGTTCACCACCAGAGAAAGTGTTAAAAATTGCAGTTGCCTCTCGCCAGGAGCTGTCTGTGCTTTCCCTTCTATTAGTAATGGTGATTTCATTGCCAGCTAAACAGCAGTTGATCCAAAATCCCATGTTAGTGTTTGCTTTCTCAAACAATACTAATACTAGGTGTCACATATTGAATTCCCCAGGAAGCAGATTCTAAAAATCTCTTTGAGGCAGACTCTGAGATGGAGATTAACATGTAAGAAATTTATTAAGGAGTGCTCTTTGGATCCTCACTTACTGAAGGGGAGTTTATAAAGCAATACTAGGCAGAAAACTAGGACTGTGATACAGTCTCAGTGATGGTCTCAAATGATCCAGGGGGAAGTACGGTAAATCTGAATTAACTGAGTTTTAGCAAAGGGACTGAGAATGTGTGCCCTTGTATCAAAGCTATTCACTTGTTTTGAGTTGTTCTTGCAAGGGGGCATGATCTTGGGTGAGACAACACATTTTAGCTAAAGCAATTCTGCAAGAAGGCTTAGAGCCAAGGGCTATCTGCAAGTAACACTCTCAGCAACTGGAGGAATAAGTCCTGAAGAAGGATCTTGTTAATGCATGTCAGCAGCTAGTATATCAGCTAAAGTAGAGCAAGTGTTTCTCTCTCTCTCTCTCTCTCTCTCTCTCTCTCTCTCTCTCTCTCTCTCTCTCTCTCTCTCTCTCTCTCTCTCTCTCTCTCTCTCTCTCTCTCTCTCTCTCCTTCTCTCTCTCTCTCAATACACTTGATATTTTCTCCTTGGGGAAGCAGTGATCGACATGGACACCATTATGGGTTGTATTATATACCCCCAAAATGATATGTTAAAGTCCTAACACCTACTACTTCAGATTGTGACCTTATTTGTAAATAGGGTCTATACAAAGGCAATCAAGTAAAAATAAAGTCATTAAGGTGGCCTTAATCCAATATGACTTGTGTCTTTATAAAAAGGGGGAATTTGAACATAGAAAATGACATGCACGAAAAGAAGGCAAAGTGAGGAAACACAGGGAGAATGTCATGTAAAACCATAGGATTGAAGTTATGCCAAGGAACACCAAAGATCGCCAGAAAATCACCAGAAGTTAAGAAAAGGCAAAGGATTCTCCTACAGTTTTCACAGGGAGTATGGTCCTGCCAACACTGTGATTTTTGACTTCTAGCCTCCTCAACTGTGAGACAATACATTTTTTTCTAAGCCAACAAATATGTGACACTTTCTTATGGCAGCCCCAGGAAACTATTGTAGAACCTGAAATAAATAACAATTAGCTGACACCATCTCCTGGTTTAATTTATTACATTCCCTACTAAAAGTTGTTCCTTTAGATGGATAATATACAATAAAAATACTATTGAAGAAACAGTATAAAATATTTACCACATTACTGAGATTTTAATATTATACAGGTTGAGCATCTCCAATGTGAAGAATCTGAAATTGAAAATGCTCCAAAATTCAAAACTTTTAGAGTACCAACACGACACAAGGGAAAAATGCTAGACCTGACCTCGTGTAAAATTGTAGTAAAAATGCATTGTAGTAAAAATGCAGTCAAAATTTTCTTTCAAGCACAAGATTATTAAAAATATGAAATTACCTTTAGGCAATGTGCATAATGTGTATATGAAACATAAATAAATTTCATATTTAGAATTGGGTCCCCTCCCCAGGATAACTCATTATGTTTATGCAAATAGTCCAACATCCTGTGGTTCCAAGCATTTTGGATGAAGGATACTCAACCTGTAACAACATTAAAAGTTAATAACAAATCTAAAGAAAAGTGATTTGATATACTGATTGATCTGTGAACAAGATGAGGACAGGTTGTGATATTAAGCTAAGTTGTCTGGGTATTCCTCACTGAAAAGGTCATATCTGAGCAAAGAGAGTGCAGATGTCTTAATTTCAGAACATGTCTGATAAGCAACAAGAAAATTAAATAAAATGAGTTATTCAACAGGAAGCAATGCTATATAAAATTCTCCATACCATGATGAAGAACTAGACATTCTATAAGTCCAAAGATGGTTGTTTTGTCAGAAGCTTTATAAATAGGGAAGGCATTTTTATATTCAAATCAAGTGCTTATTCTTATGAGAAAAAGTGCTGTCCCTTTCCATGATGGAAGTGATCCAATTTATTCAACCTGTTACCAATACCTGATAAATCAATGTAGGAAATGACGCCATACCTGGGCTTAAGTTTTATATCAGATGTTGAAAAATGGACCACTCAGTAGTGGATGCAGCCGAATATGCCCTAGTGAGAAGAAATCTGTGTCTTATATATTAATATATTTTATAAGCAAATAGCACCACTGCTGTACTATACTGCATCCTGAAAAATATGGATTATAGCTCCCAAGAAACTTTTGGATTTTAAAAGTATAGGGTTTTTTCAGAGTTGAATAACATTATTTTCCCACTTTTTGGTATTTCCATGTAAGATTTTTCTCTGTACTTCCAGCTTTGGAACATGAACACTCAATGCTCTTAAAAGTCTCAATCTCCCCATCTCACCCCACGTAGAGACACACACAGTCTCTCACCCATGGATGGAATCTAGTTATAGATTTATTTTTAATAACGCCACTTTTCACTATGTATGTCATTATAAGTAGTCAAATAATTCACTTAATGTTCTATGTTTGTTACATAACCTTTCTCATATAATTTTTGTTTTCTCTTGAATTGTTGATTGATCTTTTATGTTAGCTGATTTAAAATGTTTTACTTTTTAATGTAGCTTTTGTTTTAATAATTTTACTATAATGAAATATAATATAATGAAGATCTTATTCTATATAATAAAATCAATTCCCAGGAATGGTTATTTAAATAATACCACTGCAACTTGGGCCCCATTTGTCATAGATAGTCTTTGCTAACAATTCAGTGCATATTCTTATAGAATTGTTCCCATGCACATATGCATGTATGAGAAATACATATTTCTTATACACAAAATGTGATAACAAGTATACAAAGAGAAGTAGCACTTTGTAATGATTATGAGTAAAATTCTGGAGCCAGAACACTTATGCTTAATTTTAAATCATAGTGTCCTATTTCTTCATCTATAAAATGAAGAATATCATAATAGCTACATTATATCTTTGAGAAGACATATAGACACAGAAATAATGTGTAACCCAATGTTGGGACACCCTATGACCCAGTCAAACTGACACAGAATTAATCACAGTAGCTTTCTGAGGTGGTGTAATTTGTCTCCAAAATCCAAAGAGGTGTACCATATCCACTGTCCCATTCTTAGTGATAGAAGATACAGTGTTCAGTAATTTGTTCTTTATCTTAAATAGCTAGCATACCTCTAATTACTGAACTCTTAAAAATTTCAATGTGGGCAGGCTGAATCTTGGCAGAGTCCATTTTTCACTTCCTGGCATGCATGTGTCTTATTAGGGCATCTAGTGTACTTGTTGCTTCCTGTTCTTTCAGTATAATTAGAATGATGTCATGCAGCACTACATGGATCAGTGTGAGTTATGTGGAATGTCAAGATGATCAAGGTCCTTTTGAACTATATTGTGACAGAGCAAGTCAGTTAACATAACTCCGGTGTAAAATATTTAATGTAAATTGCTGCCTGTATATACACAGGAACTGATTTTTATCTTCTTTGCTTATAGGGATTGAAACTAATGCATTATCTAGGTCAATAACCTCATAAAAATATACAGAGGCTGTTTTTTTTCCCCCCCAAGTGCAGATACTATACAAGTTGGGAAGAGAACTACTGCTTTGTTGAACTATAATTGCGTGTATTATTTGGTTAAGTTTTCTGGAATCATTTACCACTTTGAATGGATATAGAGACCTGAATTAAATGAGGAAATGATGGGCACCATTACTCATGTATCCTTAAGTCTTAAAAGGTGAAGAGGATGGAGGGTTTCAGTTTCAGAGGCTCCCAACTTCACCCACCTTTTCATTAATGGCTCTTAAATCAAAGATCAGTGTATGAAAATGAGAGTTTTATCAGTTACTACATGTATCTATCCTAACCATCTAGAGACAAAAGTGTGAGATTATGGGCATTTTATTTACTAAGATGCAGTGGTGAACCAGGACTCCACTTATCACCTGGTTTCCATATGCTTCCTGCCTACAAAGAAGTCCATTACTTATCCCCATTTTCAGTGTCATCTCAGGGCTTCTGGTCTACTGCCCTGAAAAGCTTTAGATGTTTCTTTGATCCATCGCCATGTCAATTACTCTGAAAAATGACCAAAAATCTTTTTGGAAAGATTGGGGATATATTTACTGCCCATATTTGTAGTGGTGCTTCAGGGTCATTTTTGAGGAAATCTAGTCTCTATGTCTATGAACTCTGAGTTTAAGAATTGTTCAGAACTGGAAAGTGAAAAAGGAATCAAGATTTTTCATCTTGACACCTACATGAGTATTCTACAATACAGGTTTTGATTCAATTTGATTTTCCTATTATAAGAGTCAAGCATCAACCAGGTCACCTGCTACTTGGCTCAGTTCTAGAGACACTGTGGCCTATTCACCATCCCTACAGATCCTTATAGACATAAGAACTTTGGCTGCCACTTAGTCATTACTGTACACTTCACTAATTATTTTTGCCTTGCATTTGATGGTTAAGTGTTAATATATGACCTTTGCTATTTATGACTCATCTCATTCTCATTAACAAGGAAAAGCCAGTTATATAGCTGTCTATATTAAAGCTATCCTTCTAAGGAAATTAACCACTTGGCTAATCAAAGACATTGGTGTACCCTCATGAGTGCATTCCATTTTGCAATAATAAAGTGAATGTTCTCTTAGCTCACCTGGAAATTATCCTCAGTTTGTAAATTACCTGGTATTATGTAATAAATTCATTTTAACCATACCATGTCTCTATGCATTCTAAAGTCTTCATACTCAACAGAGAAGTTTTGGCAGCTTCTTTTCATTTTAGGTCTTTGACATGTCAAAGCTTCTGAGAATCTCGAGTATTATGTCTTTAATGGAATTCTTGCAACCCATGCCATGCTTTCATTTCAATAAGCCCTTCTCTATTCAGTCTTATATTAATATTCTATTCCCTGGTTCAATATCCTCAAGGTTCATTCCTATATTTCTTCTTAGTTAAGTACTATAAATAATGTCATGAGTAAGTTACTTCTTCCCAGAGCCATGACTCTCTTGAGTGACTTAAACTGTTCTGTGATTGTCTGTTTGTGAACGGTGTGAAAACAATTAGGAGAGGGAAGGGGTGTATTGAGGAGGATAAACATCATCACATTGTAAAGTAGCCCCATACTATGAATCTTTGTTGTTTGTTTTTTAAAAGGTCTGTCTCTAGACAAAGAAAGACTTGTCTTTTCAATGGATATGCTGCCCAGAGGTTTCAGGGCATTCTGGTGTTAAAGGTTCTTGTATGCATCCATCCAAATATCCTCATCTGGGTCCCTAGACTCATTCCTTTCTTATCAGGGTGCTGAATTTGGCATACAAATCCAGCCATAGATAACATTTGTCTTGTCCTGATTTTGTTTCATCTCTGTTCCATGAATTTTAGCATGCAATGCTTTGATCATGCTCAACATTATACTTCTCTTACAGTTTTCTATAACTCCAAGCGTTAGTAATTACATATTCTCTTTAGTTAGCCAACATGTAGAATTTTTGAAAGACTTACTTTTAAAAATATAGGAAGAAAAAAATAATTGATAGGATACCCAATCATTTAAAGAACTACTAGGATGGCTGTGTGACCCCAGGTTCGATGAGTGCATAGCTGGATCATAGCCACACTCTGACTTCAGAACGGGTTCTCTGAAGGTGTTGAGGCTGCCATTGCAGAGCCTAGGATACCACTCATGGTGTCACCAAAGCCACCTACAATGGTCAATGAAGTTGATTATGCCACTGCAGTCCTGGCTGCCCTTGAAACAAGGATAAGGATGTGTTGTCTCTGCCACTAACGGCACTACAAAGAGTTTTTTTCCTATGGTTCTTGATTCTTTCTATGAGGCAATATCTGATACATATAGGAAAGATTATGTAAAGCATGTGAGAGTTAGAACCCAATGAACACCCATGTACTCTATGTCCAACTAAAATAAAATGTCACCAATATCACTGAAAATGTCATTTGTTGATTATTATCATTTAAATAAAAGGAAATATTCTCACTTCGGCAAGGAGTCAACTCTATACCACTTCACAAATAATTACAACCTATAAAATATTAAAAAGACATCGCGTATATTGCCATGATTTAAAGCTCGAAAAGATACATACAAAAATATATATTTTTTAGAAACACCTACATATTTGATAAAAGTATAAAGGGGAGCTATCCAATATCATAGATGTTAGTAGAGGACCTAACTCCAGTGAGAAAGACTTTTATCAAAAAGTCCCAAAACAACAGACGCTGGCCTGGTTGCAGAGAGATAGGAACACTGTTATACTGTTGGTGGGACTGCAGACTAGCACAACCTCTAGGAAAGTAGTATGGAGATACCTCAAAGAACTAAAAGTAGACCTATCATCTGATTCAGTAATCCCACTACTGGGAATCTTCCCAAAGAAACAAAAAAGCCATTTTATCAAAAAGACATTTGCACCTGAATGCTTATTGCAGCATAATTCATAATTGCGAAGATGTGGAATCAACCCTAGTGCCCATCAATTCATGAGTGGATTAATAAAATGTGGTATATGTATACCATGGAGTACTACTCAGCCACAAAAATGAATTAACACCTTTTGTAACAATCTGGATGGAACTAGAGATCATTCTCCTATGTGAAGTATTACAAGAATGGAAAAACAAAACAGCACATGTACTCATAATTAAATTGGAACTAATTGACCAGCACTCATGAGCACATACAGAAGTAAAAATGAATGGCAATCTGGTAAAGGGAAGGGGGATGGTGAGAACAGGTGAAATCATACTTAATGGGTACAGTGTATACTATCTGGGGGATGGGCACACTTACGACTTTTACCTAAACTGTGCAAAAGCAATTCATGTAACCAAAACATTTGTACCCCTGTAATGTTTTGAAATTTAAAATAAAAACTTTCCACTAAAATGTTGCCAATATTTCTATTATAGTTATGTAATTACAGGTATTTTTTTCACTTAGATTACATATGTACCCTAACTTTTCTATGATTAATATATTCTAATAATTAAATAATTATGAAATATAACTTTAAAGTTAATCTTCAAATCTGTTTTTTATAATTAATTTTAAAAATAAATTGTTTAGCTACATTTGACATATTGTTAAACAAAAGCACAAACATGAACTAAAATTTTCTTATACATTATTATTTTAATGGCCTTGAAAATATTTACACAACAAACTATATACAAATCACATAAAATCAACCTACGTTATTCAAGATAGAGTTCAATGGAATACAATCTCTTAGACTATTACATTTTTCATGTCATATTGAGAAATGGCTGTAATTCGAGTCTATAAAAATCCTAAAATAAGTTTTAATATTTTTTTCTATCTTGTAGTGGTAGGTGACACACGTAGAGGGGGTAAAAGGGTGACGTACAGTTTATTCTTAGCTTTGAGTTAATTTTAGTTTTCAAACAAAACTTATAATTTATTCATCATCATAAACCTAAATATTTTCATGTAAGAATTGTGTTGTCATTGTAAAAATATATTACTTGTCTGAGTATAATATGTTTTTGATTGGTTTAGTAGACACACAACCTTCATGCTTTAAAGAAAAATAAAATGATCATAACAGGGATAATTATGCATACTGATACCACAGCTCACTTTCTTTATGGTAATAATTTGAAGGTTGATTGAGGTGTTTTATACCTTTTCTTCATTTAATAGTATGGTTGAAAAAAACTCATTTACGGAATTTTCATTTTATATAAAAATGGGATGTATTTAAGAATCTCTCAGTAGGAGCATGAAAAGATTATAACATTTTCATATTATCTTCAATGCATGTTAAATTATTTTTGATAAATTAAAATTAGGCATTTTGATTAATTCCTTCTTTCCTGGAAACATATATCATACTTTATTCAGCATTAAATTAAACTTTTAGAGTTTAATTAACTAATTTTAAATGCACACAACTTATAGTAGCATATAATGAAAATTATATACATATATAAGAAAGAGTAGATCCCTCTGGCCTTTGGAATTTAAATAACTCAGTTGAATAAGCACTGCTTATTATTTGTGGTACAAATACATATATCTTTTCCATGTAGAAAGGCAAACATAATTATATTAAATACAGTGTGGTACTATATATATTAAATCAGTTTATTATAAATAACCAAAATGCTAGATTTTTGAATTATAAATATTCATTTCTAAGAAAGTATTTGAAATATTAATATCATGAATTTAAATCTGTCTGAACTGGCACTTTATGATGGGTGGCATATTTCCATTAATAAAAAGTTTAATAGAGTTACACATGATTACTAATGGATTTTATATAAGAATGTAAAACTCATTTTTTTAAACTATATTCAGAGAGAGTAAAAAATTTTAGTAACATTTTAGGAATGAAGTAATTGACCCTATATTTTGTAATTCTACTTCTTTCCAGATAGTAGAAAAAATATCCTCAGAAAAGAAAATTAAACTTGCTAAATCTATAATATTTAGAATATATTATCTTCAAGAATTATTTATCACATCAGTAGGCAAAGTGTATATAAGCAGTTTGGGCAGCCTCAGAAGAGAAAGGAAGGATAAAAAAAATCATTGAAGGGATTTCAGGATACCTGAAGAATGTATTAGAAGTAATTTATTGTATAATCTACCATTAAAAGACATCCATTTACTCAAGACTTGTTTATTGATGAGCTGTTATGGGTCAGACAGTGAGGATAAAATAGTGAACAAAATAAACAAGAGCTTCCCTCCTCATCCTTGGTTACACGGTCTAGTTTGGAAATCAAGTAAGAGGTAAAATAAGTACAATGACTTTGAATATGGTAATACCGGTACATTTCAAGAGGAGAGTGCTGTGGTTGTGATTTATGTTGGGGGACAGGAAAGGAAGTTTCCAGTATGTAAGGAAGTCATCAGGTTTCTATGTATTCGATTATTTAAAAATTGAAACCTAGTACCAAAAGATCTAGACATGAAATCTATCAGGATTACAATTGTTAGTTTATTTAACATATTATATTTTATTCTATTTTAGTGCCTTTGTGTTTATCTCATCTTCATCCATGGAGTCTGAATTCTTTGAGGACCAAGTCTGTAGCATCTTCATTTCTTCATAGCCATGAGCCTACACAGTGCCTGCACTTAGAATTCCCAAAATACATATTTGTGGGGGAAAAAAAAGAATTAATGAATGCCTTATTGTTTTCAGCTATAAGAAATATAGATTTCAATATGCTTCTCCTTTAAGAGCCTCTGATTGCTAATAAAAACATAATTTTCCTGCATACTACGTG
>RJWJ010044390.1:0-12212 GCA_004363605.1 Indri indri | reverse complement strand
TTACAGATGAAAAGATTAAGAGGGGAAAATCTATTTTCCAAGAAAACGTGGGTAAATTACCTTATAATACAATGACTAAGCAGTTGCCTTTTCTAGAAAAGTGAATTTTGTGATTCTTTAGTGACCTTTATCATAGACCAATGGGATATATCATTATGTGAAACTCTTGAATTGCTTTATGTTTATTTAAGACTTAAGTCTCTGAAAAATGTCAATAGTTGAGAATATTAAAAGGCTCCAGTTTACCAAACTAGATTTTAGCTTGTGTCTCCTCATGTTTGAGTTGATGATTCTGTTTATGATCAAAGTCTGTGGAATGTCTGGTTGCCATGGATACTGGGGCTTGAGAAGGACCATTGAGTTATCTTGCTGTATTGTCCTTAAAGACAAAACATTGCATTCATCCACAGAAATGTGGAAAGTCTTTATTGCCTCCAAATTCGTTGGCATGGTGGTCTCTGTGAATCAGAAGTGTCCTGGGTTGTTTCCACTGAAGGATAAATGGTCCTGTGGGTGGAGTGAAGACACCCAGGATATGACTGTGGTTGTTCAGAGAACTGTGCCTTATGATTCCAGGATGAAGGGAAAAGCAACTAAGATTTCTCAAGACTTTATTCTGTTTCAGGCCCTCTGTGAAGCTCTTGACAGACTTTTCTCACTGCCTGTCTGCTAGTCAAGCACAAAGGTTGTGTCATACATGAATGTTATATGTGTATACAACATAGTTTATATTGATTGATACGAATGATTGCTGAATGAATGAATAGGCAAATAATAACCTGCATAGGTATTATAAGCCCATTTTAAAGATGACTTTAGGGAGGTTAAGTTACTCAGTCTTGCCTCCTTATCATCGAACATACGATATATTAGTAATAGTTAACTTTATGTCACAGTACAGTCATGCGTCACTTAACAATGGGGACACATTCGGAGAAATAGGTCGTTAGGCGATTTTGTTGTTGTGTGAACATCATACAGTGCGCTTACACAATCCTAAATAGCATGGCCTACTACACACTAGGCTATGTGGTATTATCTGTTGCTTGTAGGCTACAAACCTTACAGCATGTTGCCATACTTTGTATTGTAGGCAATTGCAACACAATGGTAAGTATTTGTGCATCTAAACCTATCTAAACCTAGAAAAGGTACAGTAAAAATATGGTATTATAATTTTATGGGACCAACATTGTATATGTGGTCTGTCATTGACCAAAACATCATTATGTGGCACATGACTCTATTTACGCTACAAGAAACAAAAGGAAAAGAGTCAATATTATCCGAGGAGCTATCTCCTTTCCTGGGAAGAGGACTACTATGTTTCTGGTTGTACACTGGATAGTCATGTCATGTTAGGTAGAAGTATCACTTTGTTGTCTTTACTTGGGTATTAAGTATGGTTTAAGGAGCTGAGTATGGGTGCCAAGTTGACAAGGGGTGAACTATATTCAAACAGTAATCTAGGTGTTGCTGTGAAAGTATTTTGTATATCTTATTAAAGTCCATAATCAGTGGTGAGTGATAGGAAAAGGATTTGAGTCCAAGTCTATCTTGCTTCAAGTCTAGGTTCCCCCCTAGTCTGCATTAATCCGGAAAAAAAAGTCTGTTGGATTCTTCCTTGGCACTTAAAGCTTTTATTCATGGTCTATAATACTATTTTAATCAGTGTAAATCTGAATGGCTTCCTCTTGCCTTGAAGTTCTATCACAGGGTTACATGCAAATGAACTTTAGTCCAATTCTAAAAGTAGATATTTGCAGGTTTTCTTCCAGGGCTGCCACAGGAGTGTTACAGAGGCCAATCTAGAGTACAACTTCTGAAATTCCACTTTACACCTCTTCCTCCTTAGGCACTTAAATCTTATTTAAAAATCTACCAAGTATTGAACACCTGCTATGTGTCAGGCACTGAGCAAAGTATGTCACTCAGGTTATCACACAGTAACCCTAAATGTCACCACTTTAACTATGGTCATGAAGAAACCAAGGTATAGAATATCTCCATTTTTTGCTTAAATTTTTCCTGCACTATTCCCTAAAGGATGTTTCCTGAAGTTCCAGTCTCCAAAATAACAGATTCTTCTCGTGACCACGAAGTTTGGGAAATATTCATGTTATCACTACCTCCTGAGGACTCTCAGTATACACGCACAATGTGTTACAGACTCTGATGAGTCCTACAGTAAAGACATTTCTTGAACTCCATTGAACTCAGCATTTCAAACATTTTGACCACAGCAGCACTTTTGTATGTTATACCCACCAATATCCTGGCATGAGTGTTCTGCCAATCAGACTTGGGAAAATGCTGGCCTGCCACACAGCACTAGGCATCAGTTTTACAGCAGCACCAGTGGGCAGGCGTTCGGACCATACTGAACTACTAGGTCACACTTATTACTTAGATAATACTTCACATTTATTTATATTAAATTTTTGGTAAAAATATTATGCATACAAACCTGTACAGCGTGTTACTGCACTGAATTTCTGTTCAGAGGAGCCTGATTTTTCCCGTAGGATATGTGTCAGATTCCAGTGGAAGGCAATTCTTGCATCTGTTGGCAGGATGAGCCAGAGGGCCTCTAAATTCTTATTTTTCTCTTGTGTGCCATTTTGATTCCCACCTCATTCTTTTGTTGTATATTTTTTAGTTATTTTCTTAGTGGTTACCCTGAGGATTAGAATTAACATCCTAAATTTCTAACAATCTAGTTTGAATCGATACCAACTAACTTCAACAGTGTACAGATACTCTGTTTCTGGACAGCTCGTTCTCATATTACCTGTGCGACACTGGGCACATTGCTTCACTTCTCTATGCCCTGGCTTTCTCATATGAAAAACGAGCATATTAATAGTGCCTGTCTTATCATACTCTTATGATGTATAAATAATAATTTACAATGGTTATAACATTGCTTGATGTGTAAAATAAGTGTTATGTATTATCATTATTTTTTAAATGGTACTATGAATAGTGTTTTCAAAGCCCTGGATAGTGGATGAGTAAAGCTCAGGCAAATCATAAGAAATAAAACATTTACTGGTTCTATGTAGGAGAGAGAAAAAGGAAAAGAAACATCTAGAAGATGAACCCTTCATGGTTTCCTTTAGTTCCCACCGTGAAGTGGGAAGATTGTGTTCATATCCATGGTTCTTTCCCTGCCTTCTCTCTAGGGATATGGTAGGTATGCAGTCACGATTATGGAATCAGTGAAAGAGGAGAATGGATGGAGGAAAGAGTGTGTAGATGAGTGGATGAATAAGTGAAGGAACAAACAAGTAGATCACTGGTAATGGGGTAAACTAAGCAGCCACATCCCTTTCCATAGTCTTTTATGCTCAGTTTATCATACTTCTCCCAAATACACTGGTCTAATTTGCTCCAGTCTCTTCCAAACTAAGAATCCTGTTGGCCACTATATAATGTCCCCCATCTTCCTCCCACACACACCAAAAAATAGAGTTCTTTGCTGTGGCTGTACTTTCTGGCTTCTTTTGATTCTTCCCAAAGTCCTCTGGGTTCACAGGTCTGCTCCATTGCTGGCCCTTGCTCTCCAGAAATGCACAGCAGGAGCCCACCTGTCTGCAGTAGAGACAAGCAGTCCTGGCCCTATCCTGGGAAGGAGCAAAGATGGTGCCACGTGGCTCTGCCTTCCAGAAAGACTGAAGGACACTCACAGTCACAGAAAGACTAGAATATTCAGGAGCAGCAAGACTGAATTTTCTTGCAAGGACTCTTGGATGTGGGGCTGTAGAGTATTAGCACACCTGCTGGGTATTTCTGCTGTGTATTGACTCAGTTAAGGTAAGCCCTGTTTTTCTAACATGGCATTGACATGATGCACAATTTTCTAATGGGATGAGATGGCGTGCAGGATGTAATTTCAGAAACCCATCAGAAATGACCTGGCACAGGGGTTTCCTTTCAGTTTTCTTAATGCACCAGCAGTGGAAGGAGGCCATGCTTGCAATTTGGTCAGACCAAAGTAGGTCAGGTCAGTTGGACATAGAACAAGTGAATTTGGATTGTAGCAATTCTAACTACCTATTGCTATACTCAAGTACTTTTTTAATTTATTTCAGAAACCAAGGAGGAAGTGACAACTTAGCATAAGGTGTGAAACAAAGGAGATGTCAACAACTATATATCAAAGTACTATGCCAACTGTCAAATGTTTCACTGTTGTGTTGGTTTAATGGCACTTACTGTTATTTATAAGATTTGTAAATGGTGCAAATCTAGAATATAGAGTTACTTACATGACTGACAAGCCCAGTCAAATTTACCTTGACACATGGACTCTCATGAAATAGGAGGGATTAATGTAAAGTCCCATCCTTAGATTCAAATATCAATTGCATGAACGAGGCTAAGAGAGCTGTCTTAGGCTCTAATTTGAATTCCCCTTCCATCACTTACACTATTGAGCAAATTGTGAGGCCTCTAGGGACCTCAGTTTCTTCACCTGTAACATTTGGTTAATTATACTAGCCTCGAAGGATTATTTAAGGATTCTATAAATTAACGCTTATTAAATGCTGGAACTTTAGTAAATTTTTAGTAAACTATTTTTTATCCCTCCCTCCACACTCTACGGGCTCCTCTAGCCCTCTAGGGCCTCCCAGGCAGAGGGCTTTGTGAGCTCCAAGGAAGGTCACACTCCTGTTTTGCAATCTCTACATCAAAGACAAGGTGAAAGGAAACAGGTCTGTTTCAGGTCCATTTCGGGAGGTGTTTTGTTTCACTTTCCGCTAATATTTATCTGAGTTAGGATTTTGACTCCTGGCCATTGTTCAGCCTATTCTCTATTTCCATCCCGATTCTTTGCCTCTCTCCTCACAATATTCTTCCTAATGTGTCCTTGATATTTGCAGAACCTCTCCCTGGGGAGAAAGTTGGGATGAGGTGGCCAGTCCCTGGGACTAATGCTGACATTGCTTTAGTGATTCTTTGCAATAATTTTGTCAAGCTTGTTTTAACACTACCTCTAATAGCTTCCTCTCCTGTGGCAGAAAGAAGCACAAAATGGTGATGATGTTGGGGGTGGGGGTGTGAATTGGCAGGGAGAAGGGAAACGAAAGAAAATACAATTATTGCCCAGGTGTGGCAGATATGCAATTTTGTAATTTCAGTAAATGCAATTATAGAGCATACAGGCAATTGAAATCCATAGACAATTATAGCTTAAGTAATATTTTTCTCTATAAAACTTTTACTCAGACTGCATAAAAACGTTTGTCATAGGTACCTTATTCCAAAGAATGCACGTAGTGAGGAACCACGTGACCTAGGAGGAAGTATTTGGGATTGGAAATTGGAGGCTTAGGTTCCAGCTGTGGCTTTGCCAGTGACTCTCTGTGTGGCCTTAGGTAAATTACCCTCTCTGGGCCTTAGACTTCTCATCGGTATATGGCAATAATCTTACCTACCTGTTAGTGTGTGAGGATTAAATGAGAGAATGTGTACAAATTGCCTGGAGCTGTGAACAGAGCCCTTTATGGGTCCTAACACCTTCGTTAGTAAATTGAGGATAATGATGCCTGCCTTGAGAACTTCAATGGTGCTGCAAATGAGGACGGGCTTTGAAACAGCCATACAAATGTAAAGTGCTCTTGGGTTCAACACAGGAAGGTCAGCTCGCACACAGCCCGTACTCGTACTCGGTGACTGTCTGATGGCAGAGTCTGGGAAGCTCTTGGTTTGGTGCCCCCGAGATGTGTGGGCTTTGGGAAGAGTCCCCGAGTAGCTTTTCTGATGTCTGCTTCATTTGCACTAACATTCAGGTCATCTCAAAACCCCAAAACGAAGTTGTGAGCCTCACCACAGTTTCTTGTGCTGTGCTCAACCGATCTTCCTGGTTTCTGATTTTGTAGAAAAAGAGGCAGCTCCATGGATTGGCAGGAACTTGGGCCTGGGGCTCCAGCAGGGGAAACATGAGCATAAATGGCATAGAAATTACATTTCTGAGGCCTGGAGTTCCCATAGGGTCAAGAAGAAGGCTTGTCACTTATATCTGTGTTTGTACCTGGCACAGAGTTGGTACTTAATGAATATTGTGCCATGGAAGAAAAAAAGAAAGCAGATTCTGAGCGAGTGAGGGTGGAGTGCACTTTTTCAGAAATCAGTAAAGCTGAGTTCTATCAATTTTATAATTTTGTAAGTACTATATTTAAAAATACCTATGGGGCATGGCCAACCAATTTGGCAATTTTTAATTTTTATTGATTATAATGGCTACAGTTTATTAAACATTACTTAAAGTTCAGCACTGTGCTAAGGACTTTACAAGTATTATTAAATGTAATACTTACTACAGTCCTATGTCAATCCAAACCCTCATTGGTTACCTACACTTTAGCCATAACCTATGTCTTATTTGCTAACAAAACCCTGACTTTTTTCTGAGCTACAGTGTTGCCAACCCAGGATATAAATTCTGGTTGGTGTAAGCCAACAATAGCAACCCTATTCCTCAATTTCTTAGCTCCTTGCTGTAAGCGGCGCCTTATGCTCTGGTTCTGGCTAACAGGATCTAACAGGAAGTCCAATACAGAGACTATGAAGAATCCTATTTTTTGATAAAAGGAAAGATATGGTTGCTTTGGATATAAATGTGGTGTCTGGAGCTACAGCAGCCATTTTGCAATCATGACACAATAAGGATGAGGGAAAAGCCTCGAAAATTGGGAGATAGCATTGAAGCACTGAACCAACACAATTAGCCACCACTTCAGAGCTCTTATTAAGCAAGAGAAACTATATTTCTTTTTGTTTAAGCCATTTAAATCAGGCTGCTTTACTCATGACCAAGTGATTGCAAACCCTGTGATCTAGAATACTATCATTCTCAGTTTTAGATGTAAAACTTGACTTAACATTTAGGTCACACAACTGGTAAATTGTAATGCTAAATTTAAATCTAGTTAAAGCCTGTCTTCTCAACCACTATGCTATATTTATCCTATCAGTGTTGTTAATCTACAGTATGTTTTTACACCCCTGGGAACTCTAAAAAAAAAAAAAAAAAAAAAAAAAAAAAAAAAGAATAACACAAGAGTAGAGAAAAAAGAGGAAAAAGCAGCCTTCCCATAGCCTTTGCCATACCTGGAGTCTAGTCCTTTCTGACTCTGGGATGCTGGTCTCCAGCAAGGGGTGGCATGGCCCTACACACTTACTTGCTACCACATTTGGAAGTTTCTCCAACAGCAGAAGGAGGAAGGTGATGGCCACATGGGGTGAGGCTAGACAGGCAGCAATTAGAATTGAGGTTTTGAGGTGCAAGCTCTGCTGGGTTGGTGAGGAAGTTATAAAGCAATGCTGGAGAGCTAGCCTGGAGTTGTACTGAGATCCAGCCTTAATGCTGACTTAGCGGGCGTTGGCCATCAGCGGCATCCCCTGCACAGGGTCGGGGAGTATGGTGACTCAGGGAAGATGCAATGGGAGCCAGAGACTGCCACTTGCTTGCAAAATGCTTATTATATAAACAGAAAGAAGAGAGAATCTGCCTAAAAACCGTACTTGAACATGGGCAACTCATGGCAAGACACTGTGGGCCTGCCCAGATGTGATGCAAACGGCTGGATCCTGCACTCTCAGCATTTTCTACTGGGAAATGAGGACAAGGATATGTTAATTCAACCCCAACTGTGTCAAGGCAGTGGAAACAAAAATGAGTAAGTTTCTGTACAATGTACCGGATGCTGAATTAGGCACTTTATGCATCTTATTTAATTCTCACAACAACCCAATGAGATAGTTGTTACTATGCTTGAGTTGTCAATTTTTTAAAAATTGAAGCTCAGAGAGATTAAGAAACTTTCCCAGGCCGTGCAGCTAGATGATGATGGATTGGGATTCCAGCCTAGGTCAGTCCGTTTCCAAAGCCCATGCTGCACTGCACCAACTCCAAGGAGGCACAGAGTGGGAGGAAACACACATATATTTCTTCTGTACTACAGAGAGAAGGCAATTAGCAGTTTGTGATTCCTTGCATTTAACCTCTGAAGGAGAAAGGCTATGGTAATCCTAGAATGAATCGTGCTTGACCGCTATCACCACCCGAAATGGCAGGAACAGGAAAGGGAGTTCTGAAAACCTGGCCAGTGGAGGCTGTTCCTTTTTCTGAAACTGCTGTGGTTCTGGTTCAGATGGTTGGGTCCAGACACATTTTCTCTTCAGAATTCAGAAGCTCAGTTTGCAAATGTTGAGTTTGAGGTATCAGTGGGATATTCAAGTAGAGCTATCTGAGAGATTCTTAGATATAAGAATTTGGGCATTGGCCAGGAACCATAGGCTGAAATGTTGATTTGGTTGTCGTTGGTACAGAGAATGATCAACTCTAAGGGTGTAAAAGAAGTTCAAGGGTGAGAATATTGAAAAGAAAAATGGCCTATGGCAACAAGTTCTCTAGTGTGGAAGGTGGTTATGTTGGTGGCCCCCAGTGAACCACACTTCTCAGTATTCATACTCTTGTGTGGTCCTTCCCTTTGCATCTGGCCTGGCTCTGTGACCTGCTTTATGCAGTAAAATGCTGGGACAATGATACTGTGCAAGTCTAGGACTAAGAAACCTTAAGAAGGATCAGCAGCTTTGCTTTGGTGTGTGGGCTCTGAGGGAAGCCAGCTGTATTCAAGAATTCTGAACATGCTGTGAGAAGCCTGAACTAGCCACGTGAGAAGGCAGCACAGCGGAGAACTGAGGCCTCTGGCCAACAGCCGCACCAGAGCTCCTAGTCACCAGACGGGGGGAACTGCCAGCCACGGGAGTAAGGCCGTCTTGGAATTTGGTCCTCCAGCCCCCATTCAGCCATGCCAGCCCATGCTGTGGAGAGCAGACACGAGCTCACCCCACTGAGCTCTGCCCAAATTCCAGAATTGTGTGCAGATGACTAGAACGGTGCTATTTTAAACCAGCAAGTTTTGGAGTTCATTGCATAACAATAGATACCTATAACAAATATGTACCTGGACTGATATGTGTATAAACTGCTGTATCTCTATAGGTACATGCTTGCCGGTCTCCTCAAGTCTATTTTTTTCTTTTTGAAGTCTCTCCTAGAAACAGAACCGGAAGACACTCAGAGACTCAAGAAGATGAGGCCTCTCAATGGCTGTGATCAGTTCGTTTTATATTTGAAAATATAGTTTGTTATTTATTGGTCATGGTTCAGCATCCTGATGTTTCCTTTTAAAATGTTAGGTCTAAAAATATGTATTGTCTAGGAAGTGGAATTATATGTGCCAGTTTTTTTAATGTTCATATCCTTTAGGGCCCAGGGAAATTATGAAGAAATGAAAACTAAACAAAAAAGAATCTCTAGGGAGAAAAGGGCTTAACCTGCCTGCATTTATTAACACAAGATCTTTCAGCAACCTTCTGTTCTATGCATGTGACTCACCTTTTATTGTATTTAACTTTCCGCCCTTCAGTTTCTATAATTCTTTCAGTTCACCTGGCAACTTGATACCTTTATTAAGTCTCATCATATCAGTCTTATTTAATTATGTTGCAGAGTGTGGCCTCAATGAAAAGAAATACCCATGATAGAGCTTGACTTCCAATTCTGACCTCGACCTGATCTCTTCAGCACGAAACTAAGAAAATGCTCTCTGAGCCACATTGCTATTGGATAGAAAAAGAAATCATTGTCCAGAGATGTATTTCCGAAACCGCAGCCACTATCTATATGTGGCTATTGAGAATTTGAAATGTGATTTGTCTGAATTGAGATGTTCTCTAAGTGTAAAATATACACTTGATTTCAAAGACTTAGTATGAAAAAGGATGTAAAATATTAATAATTTTTATATTGATCATATGTTTATGTAATTTGGATACATTGGATTAAATAAAATATATTAAGATCAATTTCATCCTTTCGAATTTTTTTCATGTGGCTACTAGAAAATTTAAAATTACACATATGGTTCAACTTTTTGGCTCACATTATCTTTGTATTGGATAGCACTGGTCTAGAGCGCTGTGCTAAAGATATAGATTACATATAGAGATACAGAATTATATGTTTAGTGAGGCTGATATTACCATAAAAATATCATGGGTTCTCACATTAACTGGACCCCCTTATTGTGACCTCACAATCTTAGGTAGCTTCAATGGCTGTACCAGACAGTTTCATTCTTTCTTTATATTTTTAGAGGCAAGATCTCACTCTATCACCCAGACTAGAGTGCAGTGGTGCAATCACAGCTTACTGTAACCTTAAATTCCTGGGCTCAAGGGATCTTCTTACCTTAGCCTCCCTAGCTGGGACTAGACTTGCATGCCACCAGGCCTGGCTCTTTTTTTTTTTGTAGAGACAGCATCTTGCCATGTTTCCCAGGATGGTCTCTAACTCTTGGCCTCAACTGATCCTCTAACCTCAGCCTCCCCAAGTGCCAAGTGCTAAGACTACAGGTATTAGCCACCATGCCCAGCCCAGACAATTCTATTCTGATTAAACCATTAATCCTACTGGTGGCCCCATCACTTTCCCCAAAGAACTTCTACTTCTACTTTAAGGAAACTAGAAGCCATCAGAGAGTTACTTTCTCAACTTCCTGCCAAAAAACCTACAGATGTATTTTTAAAACATTGTTAAAAGATAACTAACTATCTAAGCAAAAATACCAATGAATTGGGCAGTTTGTAACATAGGATGAAGTAAAATGGCTGACAATAGCACAAAGGCTGGGAAAAGGAAAATGGTGACGTTGTCTTATAAGGTTCTTATATCATAATAATATCACAATATCACCTGGAGACAGACAGTGACAAGTTAAAGATGTATCTACAGCATACTGTAATTTAATGGGAAAAGAATAGTCTTTTCAATAAATGGTGCTAAAACAACTGGACATACATATGAAAAAAAATGAACTATGAACCTTATCTCACAACATATACAAAAATTTCCTTGAAAGAAATAAAAAAAATCTAAAAGTAAAAGATTATGTTCTAAAGCTTCCAAAAGAAAATATGGGAGAAAATCTTTGTAACCTTGTGGTTGGCAAAAATTTCTTAGATAGGCAAATCATAAAAGAAAAAGTTGATAAATTAGACTTCATCAAAATAAAAATTTCTGCTCTTTAAAATCTATCATTAAGAAAATTAAAAAGTAAGGCTACATACTAAGAAACAATATTCACAATACATGTATCTCTGACAATGAACTTGTATCCTAATTAAGTAATTCATTCTTACAACTCAAAAATAAGAAGATAACACAGTAAAATATGGGCAAAATATTTGAATAGATACTTCATTAAAAAAGATATATGAATGTCCAATAAGCACATGACAACACACTCAACACTTATTATCGAGGAAACACTAAAATCAAAATGAAATATCACTTCACTCTAAACTGGCTAAAATGAAAAATATTAACAATGCCAAGTATTGTCAAGAATGTGGCAAAACCAGAAGTCTCATAATTACTAATTAGAATTTAAAATAGTACAACCACTTTGGAAAACAGTTTGGAAGTTTCTTATAAAGTTAAATGTACACTTACTATATGACTGAGTGATTCTACTCTAATTACCCATAAAAATTATGCCCACAAAAAGAATGCACTACACAAAATTTCAGAGCAGCTTTATTCATAATAGCAAAAACCTGGAAACAAATCAAATATACATCCACAGGTAAATCCGTGAACAAACTGTGGTATATTCATGCAATAGAATACTTCTCAGCTATAAAGAGGAATAATCTCATACATGCTAATGTCAAATCGTTCATCTAAGTAATTGTATTAATTTGTATCTCTACTGGTACTGTATTAGAGTTTCTAATGCTCTACCACTCTTGCTACATTTGGAGTTTTTCAATTTTTAAAGTTTTATCAGCTTGATGGTTATAATAATTTAAATAGTCTAAAAATAACAATGGTGAATAAATAAATAAATAAATTAGTGAAAGAACATAGCCCAGCGACAGACCCACACTTTAGTGGGACCTTGACAGAGATGATACAACAAATAGGTGGGAAAAGGAAGGATTATTTAATAAATAAACCATATTGCTAAAGATAATATCAATCCCTATCATATACCCACAAAATAAATACTAGACAGATGAAAGACCTAAATGTGAATAAGATAAAGAAGGACATTATATAATGATGAAAGGATCAATACAGCCAGAGGATATAACAATTGTAAATATACGTGCACTCAATACTGGGGCACCTAAGT
>RJWJ010044389.1:0-12193 GCA_004363605.1 Indri indri | reverse complement strand
CTTGGCAGTGCAGAAGCTTTTTAATTTGATTAGATCCCATTTATTTATTTTTGTTGCTGCGGCGATTGCTTTGGGGTTCTTCTTCAAGAATTCCTTGCCTAGGCCGATGTCTGAAAGGGTCTTCCCAACATCTTCTTTTAGAATTCTTAAGGTTTCATGCCTTAGGTTTAAGTCTGTTATCCATCTTGAATTGATTTTTGTGAGAGGTGAGAGATGATGATCCAGTTTCATTCTTCTTCATGTAGCTATCCAGTTTTCCCAGCACCATTTATTGAAAAGAGATTCTTTTCCCCAGTGTATATTTTTGTCAGCTTTGTCAAAGATTAGATTACCATATGCGGATGGTTGCATCTCTGAATTCTCAGTCCTATTCCAGAGGTCAACGTCTCTCTTCTTGTGCCAGTACCATGCTGTTTTAGTTACTATAGCCTGGTAGTACAGCTTGAAGTCTGGTAGACTGATACCTCCCAGTTTGTTCTTTTTACTTAAGATTTCTTTGGCTATATGAGGTCTTTTCTGGTTCCAGACAAAGTGTAGAATTATTTTTCCAGATCTGTAGAGAATGATAATGGGATTTTGATAGGGATTGCATTAATTCTGTAGATCACTTTAGGTAGTATGGACTTTTTAACGATATTGATTCTGCCAATCCATGAGCAAGGTAGGTTTTTCCATCTGTTTACATCTTCTACAATTTCTTTTTTTAGTGTTTCGTAGTTCTCCCTATATAAGTCTCTCACATCTTTCGTTAAATATATTCCTAGATATTTAATTTTCTTTGAGGTTATTATAAAAAGCATTGTGTTTTTGATTTGATCTTCGGCTTGACTGTTGTTGGCATATATGAATGCCACAGATTTGTGTCTATTGATTTTGTATCTTGAGACTTTGCTGAATTCATTTGTCAGTTCTAAGAGTCTCTTAGATGAATCCTTGGGGTTTTCTAGATATAATATCATATCATCAGCAAAGAGCAAGAGTTTGATCTTATCTGTCCCCATTTGGACACCCTTAATACCCCTCTCTTCCCTAATTGCTGTGGCGAAGATTTTGAGCACTATGGTGAATAGAAGTGGAGATAGAGGGCAGCCTTGTCTGGTTCCGGTTCTAAGTGGGAATGGTTTCAAATTTTCCCCATTCAATATGATATTGGCAGTGGGTTTGTCATAAATGGACTTGATGATTTTAAAGAATGAGACATCTATGCCTATTTTGATGAGAGTTTTTATCATAAAGGTGTGTTGGACTTTGTCAAATGCTTTTCCTGCATCTATTGAAAGAATCATATGGTCTTTGTTCTTGCTTTTATTTATGTGGTGAATTGCATTTATAGATTTGCATACTTTAAACCAGCCTTACATCCCTGGGATGAAGCCCACCTGGTCATGGTGAATTTTTTTTCTGATGTGCTGCTGAATTCTATTTGCTAAAATTTTGTTGAGGATTTTTGCATCTATATTCATGAGGGATATTGGTCTGCAGTTTTCTTTTTTTGTGGTGTCCTTTCCTGGTTTTGGTATCAAGTTGATATTGGCTTTGAAGAATGAGTTAGGGAGGATACCATCTTTCTTGATATTGTGGAATAATTTCTGTAGTATAGGTGTGAGTTCTTCTTTGAGTGTTTGGTAAAACTCTGAAGTGTAGCCATCTTGTCCAGGACTTTTATGTTTTGGGAGGTTTTTGATTGCTGCTCCAATTTCTGAGCTTGAGATTGGTCTATTCAGATATTCTGTTACCTCCTGGGTGAACCTAAGGAGGTTGTATGTTTCAAGGAATTTGTCCATTTCCTCCTCATTATATAGCTTTTGGGCATATGATCTTTTATAGTAGTCAAAAATAATGTTTTGTATTACTGTGGTGTCTGTTGTGACCTCTACTTTTTCATTTTTGATTGTGTTTATTAGAGACCATTCCGTTTGGATTCTAGTCAATCTAGCAAGAGGGGTGTCAATTTTCTTTATCTTTTCAAAAAATCAGCCCTTGGTTTTGTTGATCTTCCGTGTACTTCTCTTGTTCTCAATTTCGTTTAGTTCTGCCTTTGATCTTGGTTATTTCTTTTCTTCTACTTGGATTGGGATTGGTTTGAACTTCCTTTTCCAAGTCCTTGATTCTATTTATTAGGTTGTTGATTTCTAAACTCTCTGTTTTTTGGATATGAGCATTTTTTGCTATTAGTTTTCCTCTCAGGAATGCTTTTGCTGTATCACACAGGTTTTGATAGCTTGCTTCTCCGTTATTGTTTAGTTCGAAGTACTTCTTGATTTCCCTCTGTATTTCCTCCTTGACCCAGTAGTTAGTCAACAATAGATGGTTTAATTTCCATGACTTTGTGAGGTGGTGGATATTTCTGTTGGAATTGAACTCTAATTTTTATACCACTATGGTCCAAGAAAGTACACGGTATAATTTCTATTTTTCTGAATTTGTTGAGGTCTGATTTGTGGCCTAGTATGTGATCAATTTTGGAGAAAGTTCTGTGGGCTGATGGGAAGAATGTAAATTCGGCTTTATCTGGGTGGAATGTTCTGTAGAGATCTGTCAGACCCTTTTGTTCAAGCACTGTATTTAAGTCCATTATTTCTTCACTTATTTTCTGTTTGGAAGATCTGTCCAGTTCATTCAGTGGAGTGTTGAAGTCCGCTGTTACTATGGTGTAATTGTTTATCATGTTGTTTAGATCAGATAAGGTTTGCTTTATATAACTGGGTGCTCGTGTATTGGGTGCATAGATCTTAAGGATCGTAAACTCTTCTTGTTGGATCTTCCCTTTTGCCAATACATAGTGGCCATCTTTGTCCTTTTTTACTTTTGCTATTTTAAAGCTTATGTTATCTGAAACTAGTATAGCTACCCCTGCTTTCTTTTGACTTCCATTTGCCTGGATGATAGTTTTCCATTCCTTGACCTTTAGTCTGAAGACATCCTTGTGGTTTAGATGTGTACCTGTAGATAGCAGATACTAGGCTTGTAGATTTTTATCCACTCTGCCAGCCTGTATCTCTTCAGAGGACAGTTCAGGCCATTCCCATTTATTGAGAAGATTGAGATTCATGGTAGATTTCCATTTATATTGTTGGGTGAAATCCTGTTGTTTTGTTTTGCTCCTTGAGCCATCATGAAGTCCACATTCTAGGCTTTAATTCTTGAATGATTTTACTTTGAAGAGTGTCTATTATGCTGTTCAGTATGTAATGCAGGTCTGAGTACTTCCTGTAGGGCTGGTCTGGTCTTTGCAAATCCATCAGTGATTGCTTGTCTGGGAAGGACTTTATTACTACCTCATAGATGAAGCTTAATTTTGCCAGATAAAGAATTCTGGGTTGGGCATTATTCTGTTTTAGTAGATTAAGGATAGGGACCCAGTCCCTTCTGGCTTGTAAGGTTTCAGTTGAGAAATCAGCACTTAGTTCGATTGGCTTTCCTTTATAGGTTATTTGTTGCTTTCATCTCACTGCTTGAAGAATTGCTTCTTTCATGTTTACTTTGGTCAATCTAGTAACTACGTGACGTGGTGATTGCCATTTCACATTGATTTTTCCAGGAGTTCTGTGTGCTTCTTGTATCTGGATATCCAGATTTCTGGCCAGGCCTGGCATATTTTCCTCCAGTATTCCATGAAATAGGTTTTCCAGCCCTTGAGTATCTTCTTCTTTTTTCTCTGGAAGGCCAATGATCCTAAGATTCTGTTTCTTTACGTAATCCCACATTTCTTGTAAGTTTTGGTCTTCTCTCTTGTTCCTGAGTTCTTTTTCTTCATCTGATTTGTTCAGCATGAGACATTATCTTCAAGCTGTGAGATTCTTTCCTCTGCATGATCCATTCTGTTCTTCAGGTTTTCCACTGTGTTTTGAAGTTCCTTGAATTCCTCCTCATTGACAAGATTTCTTTTTGGTTTTTCTGTAGTATTTCAATTTCTTTGGAGAATTTTTCATTCATTTCGTGGATTGTTCTTGTGGTTTCTTTATGTTGGGATTCTATTTTCTCATCAATTCTGTTGTGTTTCCTTACAATCCTTAATCAGAATTCTTCCTCTGTCAGTTTGATTGTATCATGTACATTGGTATCAATTGATGGAAATCGAATATTTTCCTTTGGAGGTGACTTTTCTCTTTGATCTTTCATGTTTCCTGTGTTCTTTCACTGATTCTTTCTCATCTGGCTACTTTGTCAAGGACCGGAGGTGCTAGGACTGGTTTATGGACTTAATTTGGGGACTCCAAAGGGATGTTCCTTGGCAGAGCTGAAGAGATGTGCTCTGGTCCTGACCTGTCTTAGTGGGGTTTTAGCCGGTTGGGTTATCTCTGGCCTGTTGTCTTCACCTTCTGCTTATAGAGATTAGTGAGTTTTTTTCCTTTGCTTAGATTCCCAGGAGTTGGGTCACTTTTGTTTGTGTGACTCCACTATTGATTACTTGGTTGAAGTGGATGGCACTGAGTTTAGCTATGAGGTTACTCTCTCTTTTGTGGCTTGTATTTTGCATGGAGGAGTGAGTTGTCAAGGTATTCCAGAACCTTTGTATTAAGCTCTCAACCCCCAAATGGGACATACAAAAGTCTGAGTCTTTGGGGGAATGTTTTGCCACTCCCAAGGGATACTTGAGCCTTGTTACCACTTTAGATGTGGTGAGAAGAGCACCAGGAATTGGCATGCCTAAGACTGTATACTTCAGAATTTGCTTGATCTGTAGCTAGGAGAGAGCTGCTAATATGTTATTCAGGGCTCATTAGGCACTCTTGTGGAGCAATTTCTGGTGAGTGTGTCAACTGGTGCAATTGCTAAGGACTCTGGTGGAGATTTTCCTTCCCAGACCACAAGCCCCTAAGATGACAACAGCCTGGGCACCAAGGGCAAGCTTTTGTGTTATGGTCTTATCAGATGATCAAAACAGATCATCTGTACCACATCAACAAACTGCCCCCTTTTGCTTAGATCCAAGGTTGTACAGATTCAGGCTAGTCCCATGGGGAAAGTATTTTTTCTCCTTTCTCCCTTCCTTCAGGGGTGGAAACTGTCCTGGAGGGCTGTGGAAGGGGCGTTGGCTGAGACTGCCACAAGGCCTGGCCAGGAAAATGTCCTCTCTTGTTTCTTTCCTTCTCCGAGGCCAGGTTTTGCCCTGCCAGAGGGGGAGATAACCCACCAGAGTGGAGGAAGGGCACTTCCTGGGGCTACCTAGCGTCTCAGCTCAGGAAGTGGCTTCCCTTATTATTCCACCCCTTCAAGGGCAGGGTTGTCTAGTTGGTAAGAAGTACACACTTCAGGGCTGCTAGAGAAGCCCTGCCTAAGGCCCCTGAGGGACCCAGACCAGAAAGCAGCCTATCCCACTATTCCTCCCCAGCAGATGTGGGGTCAGTCCTTTGGTACACAATATCAGTGGTCTGATTGCAGTCAAGGGCCATCCACCACCACTGCGGGGTCACAGCCCAGAGAACAGCTTCCCTTTCTCCTCTGCACTACCAAGGGTGGGGAACTGTTTCTTTAGAAGGATGTGCCGATTACCACGTCACAGCGAAAAGAAGGCTGCAGGACCCAGCTGGGAAAACAGCCTCCTTCACTCTCTACTCAGCTCTTCCCATTGTGGAGTCTGTCCGTTTGGCTGGCAACTCCGGCTACCAAGTCACAGCAAAGAGGTGACCACATGTCTCAGCTTGTAGAGCAGCCTCCTTGGTTACTAGACACTCTTAGGGGTGCGCGCTGACTCTTTGGTGCAAAATAGCCCAGCTGTGGAGATGCAACAAACAGGCTGCTGCGGTTGTGGGTTTCAGATATTCACACACACACATATACACTCACAGAAAAAGAGTAAAAAGGAAAAAGAAAAGAAGAGAAAGAAAAATAATAATAATAATAATAAAAATTACAAAAAATAAAAATTAAGAAAAAATATACATATAAGTAATACAAAAAATTAAAAAATTAAAAAAATTATATATAAAAAAAAGAAAAAAATGAAAAAAGAAAGAAAAAAAAAGCGACCCCTTTACTCCACCCAGAGGCCGAGGCAGTCCCTTTGGCGCAAGGCGTGGGGGGGGGGGTCGAGCCGCCTGGGAGAGGGGGTGGTTATGTCATTCCGGATCACAGCTGTACAAGCGGTCTCCTTTAGTTCACAGTCTTTTTGGCATATAGCACCGGCAGCTGAATGGAACAGGGCTGCCCGAGACCGCCTGGTAACTCAGCAGAAGAATCGATCTTTCTCCCTTTTCTGCCCTTTGGAAGGTGGAGCTTGAGTCACCAACTGGGACAGACTGTCCGCAGATTCAGGAGAAAAAGTGGCTTCTCGCGTTACTCTCCTCCTTGTAGGGCATGACCAGCTCTGCTGCTGAGGCAGCCGCGATGACTCAGACTGTTGTCTGGGTAACAAGCCCTGGTAGCTTTAGGCTTTGGACTCCCAAAATGGTGCCTGCCCACTCAATGAGAGTCAGCACTGGAGACAACTGCACTGGGTGTATATCGGGAGCTGGGGTTTGTAGCCGCTGTCTCCTGGAACTGTCTCCCACAGCCGTCAACTGAGCCCACTGCTTCCCTAATACACTGAGTCTCAACAGATCAGCAGGAGGACTCTGTGCTCTGTCCCTCCCAATGTCAGCCAAATTTTTGGCGATTTCCATGGGCAGAGCCTCCTTTATGCTGTTCCCCTCCTCCGATGTGGTCCTGACAGTCTCCTGTGGTGAGAAGCCTGTCTCCAAACTCTCCCCTGTGGGATCGGGAAGTGTCCGATCTGTGAAGCACCTGCTCAGGACAGTCCCTCCCCACCCAATGCAGACCTAGCACCATGCCCGGGAGAGTTCAAAATGTTCCCCACTCCTGTCTCCACCCCCCACCACTCGTCAGTCCATTCTACCACTTCGCACTGAATTCAGGTGCTTCCCTGCCTGCGTGGGTGTGGGGGTTGGTGGAGGAAGAGTCGCCTTCCTGTGGGTCAGATCACACTGCCCCGGCCAGCCCACCAAGAGGCGCAGCCATCCCACACTGCACTCCCCACTGTTTACCCTGCACTCTCGGGTATTTGTGGCCGATTCTCCAGTTCATCTTTTTTTCCCACAGCACCGCTTGTCCCTTGCTGCTTCTCTGCAGATTCACGAAGCTGATCTTGTGGGAGAGTGCTTCACTTGCGTGTGGCTGTCTGCGTTCTTCACCTCCTACTCTGGGGGCAGAGAGCCAGGAGGTCATCCCTAAGCCACCATTTTTCATTCCCCCTGAATTGTCTACATGTGTTAAGTTTTAAATAACTGTAGGATATTTAAGTAAATCTTAAAATAAGCAGTTGAATATATCAGTCAGAAGCTCTGAGAAGAAGCTTGGACTAGATATATAAACTTGAGAATCACTGAAAGTTTGGAAATTTTGGAAAAGAAGACTCAAAAAGAAAGTAGAATGGGAACATAAGAGTGACAAGAGTTTCCATGTCTAGAGGATGCCATGGTGCACTGGACAAACTGCCCCTTCAGGGCCAAAATACTCATTTCCTAGCTATTATCAGTGTTGGCTGCTGATTGCTCATAGCTTAGTCCCCTCCCATGAATTGTGCTCGCAGAATGGAGTCCTTTGCCTGAGTTTATACCTCTTCGCCTGGGGCAGCACACATACAATGACTAGACAAGGTGGGAAAACAAATACTTAAGCTCCTTTCCTCAATGTGGGGCAGTTTGAAAAGACCATCCCAGCTTCAGATCATTATAGTATCACCTGAGACTTCCGGGGAACCCAAGTGAAGATAGCTAGTGCTAAAAGTCTCCTTAAGAAGAGTCTCTGAAATAGAATTTTGCTGCTGGATAACCTACCAGTTAATTGGCAGCGAAGACTCCATCACTAGTAGTAGTTGCAGTGCGGACAGCTCCTAGCATTCTATAGTCAACAATTGTCAAAAATGTCACCAGTGTTATTAGAACGGGCTTATACAAGAATGGAATGCACCTATAAAGCATAACATAGGGGGTTGAGAAGTTCATACGGAGTGGCTCTTGTTGAGCGTGATTGATACACTGACAATGTATGAATACAAAGACAAAGAAAATAGACATTGACAAAAGACAATGAAAGGCTGGAGGTAATAACTTTAAGGTGAATTGTGAAAATTGATAAACCCATAATTTAAACTGAAATCTGAAACTTAATCAGTTGAAAAGCCTTTCAAAGAAGGTTTTAGCCTCCCCTGGGTAAAGAAATTCCTATCTGTGAACAACTAGTTTCAGTTTAAGTCATTGGGGTTCCAGTCAAAGTTTGCTTGTTATCTTCCCTTCCTAACTGCTTGTCCTATGGACTTCAGATTTGTTTGGTCAACCTCCATAATTGTGTAAGACAATTACCTACAATAAATTTAAATATATGCATGTATGTATGTATGTATGTGTGTTTATATATATGTATATGTGTGTGTATGTGTATATATATTCATATCTGTCCTAGCTGCAGAGCTCCCTATAGGGTTGGCAGAGCCTTCTATTGCTTTGCGTTTTCTCTTACTTCTAACACCTTGCTTCTGTTACTCCCTTGCAGGTATAGATATGCAAGGATTCCCTGAAGACGATATGTAAACTTCTGCCTTAGTATGTTTCTAAGAGAATCTCAACTAAGAAATTTTTAATATCTAGAAGTAGAAGAGTTGACACTGAAAGGAATGCTGAGAAGGAAAAACCAGAGAGGGAGAAAGAAGGAAAACCACAAGTGGGTTATTGCCCAAAAACCATAAAAATAAAAGAATGTTTAAGAAGAAGAGAGAGATCAGAAGTTTGCAATCCGAAGTTTACATTCAGAAGTGCCCAAGGATAATGTAAAATGAGTGCCAAAAATGTCATCTGATTTGACAATATGGACACCACTGGTGACCTTGGTAAGGAAAGTTTTGGTGGTGAGGTGGGACAGAAAACAGATTGGAGTGGGTGGAGTACAGAGACAAAGCAGTGGAGACCTCAGATGGCTATGTAGTTTTGAGACATGTTCCTTCTATGCCTAGTTTGTTGAGGGTTTTTATCATAAAACAGTGCTGGATTTTGTCAAATGTTTTTTCTGCATCTATTGAGATGATCATACGGTCTTTCTTTTTGTATCTGTTTATGTGGTGAATCACATTTACTTATTTACGCATGTTGAACAATCCTTGCATCCCTGGAATGAAGCCCATTTGGCCATGGTGGGTTATTTTTTTGATGTGCTTTTGAATCCAATTTGCTAGTATTTCATTGGGGATTTTTGCATCTGTATTCGAAAGGGATATTGGTTTATAGTTTTCTGTTTTTTGTTGTGCCCTTTTCTGGCTTTGGTATCAAGATGATACTGGCTTCATAGAATGATTTGGAGAGAATATCCTCCTCGATGTTATGGAATAATTCCTGTAGTATGGGTACCAGCCCTTCTTTGTAGGTCTGGTAAAATTTGGCTTTGAATCCATCTGGTCCAGGGATTTTTTTTTGTTGGAAGATTTTTTATTACTGCTCCAATGTCTCTGGTCATTATTGGTCTGTTCAGGAGTTCTATTTCTTCCTGATTGAATCTTGGGAGCTTGTGTGTTTCTAGGAATTTGTCTATTTCCTCTGTGTTTTCTAGTTTGTGTGCATAGAGATTTTTGTAGTGTTCACAGATGATTTTTTTTTTCTTTTTCCTAGCCCTCCCATCTACCAATGATATTTTGTATTTCTGTGGTATCAGTTGTAATGTCTCCTTTTTCATTTCTAGTTGAACTTGTTTGGATTCTTTCTCTTCTATTCTTTGTTAATCTAGCAAGAAGTCTGTTGATTTTGTTTATCTTTTCAAGGAACCAGCTTCTTGTTTTATTGATCCTTTGTATTATTTTTTTGTTTTCCATTTCATTTTAGTTTTGCTCTGACCTTTGTTATTTGTTTTGTTCTGCTGGCTTTGGGTTTGGTTTGCTCAAGAAATACAGCAAAAGCTGAGTGGAAATGTGATATTAATGGAGAGCAATTTTGTTTTTAAGTTGAGCATGTTTAAATGCTGATGTGTTGAGGATCCTATAGAGTGGGAAGAGTTGAAGACACAGAAAAGAATGAGGAAAATTAGTGGAGTAAAGGCTCAGGAAGTTCAGAAGTGTTGGGATCCTAATCTTATGAAGAGATGTGTCCTTGACAGTAGGAAGGACACTTAATGGCAACAATGGAGAATAAAAAGAAAATAAGTAAAACAAAAATGTAGGAAATTTGTAGATTTTCTGGTAAAAAAAATAAAGGATCCCCTATCTATAATCCCAAATACCTTATTTATATATTTCAATATTGCAACTTTATCAATAATTTCTAATCCATATATGTATGTGCATGAATATATGTATATATATATGTATATCTGCTACAGTATGGGTGTTAATACCAAAACACTTTATGTCTTTAAAAACTGGGTAGAATAACAAAAATCCTAATGAACTTTTACTGTCAAAATTGTTAAGGTGAAATTTTCTTTCATGATTTTATACTTACATTAATCTCTCTTGAGTTACTCTGAATTTGTCTGATTTGGTTTATGCCAGGGACAACAAACTTTTTAAATCAAGGATGATATAGTAAATATTGTAGGCTTGGTGGCCCATATGGTTTCTGTTGCAATATACTCAACTTTACCATTGTAGCATGCAAATATCAGTAGATGAAATGTAACATAAATGAATGAGTGTAACTCTGTTCCAATAAATCTTCATTTACAAAAACAGCTGGCAGGCAGGATTTAGCCCATTGGCGACAGTTTGTCAACACTTCCCCTTGCTCATGTCATCCTTTGTTCAAACTATTCACCTCCTCTACCTGGTGAAATGTGCATGAGTCCAGTTCAATTATCAACTTCCCTTTGAAAACTTCTATGTCTCCCCCGATTGTATTGTGCCCCATAGCATTAACTACATTACTCCTATAGGATTTAAAATATTTCCTTATGATAGTCCTTATAATACTGTAATGATTTGCTTATAGACTTGTCTCTCCTGAAGTACCCTGACTTCACTGTGAATGGAGACTAAATCTTATTAACCTTTCTATCTCCGGCACAGTGCCAACGCAAGGTAGGTGCTCCTGTAAATGCTTGTTCCTTGAATGAATGGATAAAAGTGAACAATCCGTTGGATACCCCAATTGCCCTGATTTGATTAAATCACATTGTGTGACTGTAATAAAACATCATATGTACCCTGTAAAGATAGACAATCGGTAAGTACTTATAATAATTAAAAATAAAAAAATACAAGAAAAAAAGTGAACTCTCACTCTCCAGCTCAAAAAGAAGGTCCTCCTTAAAGAGATACAATTAGAAGTACCATTCGATCCAGAAAACCCATTACTGGGCATCTACCCAAAAGAACAAATGATACTCTATAAGAAAGAAACCTGCACCCGAATGTTTATAGCAGCACAATTCACAATTGCAAAGATGTGGAAACAACCCAAGTGTCCATCAATACATGAGTGGATCAATAAAATGTGGTATTTGTATACCGTGGAGTACTATTCAGCTTTAAGAAACAATGGTGATATAGCACCTCTTGTATACTCCTGGATAGAGCTGGAACGCATTCTACTAAGTGAAGTATCCCAAGAATGGAAAGACAAGCACCACATGTACTCACCATCAAATTGGTATTAACTGAACAACACAAAAGTGTACATATAAGAATAACATCTATTGGATGTTGGACAGGGGGAAGGGGGGAGGGGGAAGAGGGGACGGATATATGCATACACAAAGAGTGCAATGCGCACCATCCGAGAGATGGACATGCTTGAAACTCGGACTCGGGCGGGGCGGGGGGTAAGGGCAACCTAAGTATCTGTACCCCCGTAATATGCTGAAACAAAAAAAAAAAGAAGAAAAGAAGCTCCTCCTGCTATGGACAGTTGGCCCAGGGTGTTCATTAGTTTCAAGCCCAGTGCCACATGCACAGGTAATTTAATAGCCAACTTTTGCTTATGAGCTATGAATCTTACTGGCATGATTAATAATATTTCTATGTTTCAAATGCTTCTCTGTCTTAAAAGTATATGATTATATTTATCATGATATCATTTTGTTAAGTAACTATATTACTATTCATGATTATGCAAAATGATTTTTTTTTTTTTTTTTGAGACAGAGTCTCACTCTCTTGCCTGGGGCGAGTGCCATGGCGTGAGCCTAGCTCACAGCAACCTCAAACTCCTGGGCTCGAGCAATCCTACTGTCTCAGCCTCCCAAGTAGCTGGGACTACAGGCATGCGCCACC
>RJWJ010044388.1:0-11788 GCA_004363605.1 Indri indri | reverse complement strand
AGTCAGTGAACTCAGAAGATTGAACTAAGAGTGGATGAGACAAAAAATTTGAGAAAAGATTTAAGAGACATGAAAAATAGATGTAGACAACCATAATCGTCTAATAGGTGTTCTTAAAGAAGACAGTAGAGATAATGGGATGTAAGTGACACTTGATGAAATAATTGTGATAATCCTCCCAAATGCAAGAAATAGATGAATACATACTGTACTCAGAATTATCTATAAGACAAATCAAAATAAATCTTCACTTAGAATGATTATGATAAAGCTATATAACATCAGCAATAAAGAAACAATCTTAAAAGATACCAGGAAAATGTCTTACCTTCAAAGAATGACAATTAGCCATATCATCAGTAACATTTTAGAGTAATATTTTCAAAGTGCTGAAGGAAAATGACTCAGCTGTCAATCAGCAAGCAAACATTTATATCCTGTCAAACTTTCATTCAAGAGTGAGGGCAAGGTAAAGATGTTCTCAGATAAGAGCTAAGGGACTTTATCACCCAAAGAAAGACCCTCATTAAAGTCACCAGAGAACAATGTACAGCAGCCAGAACACAGCTAGAGAGTATGGATTATAATCTAAACAATGGCATATAATGTTTGATGAAATAATTTGGTAAATGTAACTAGCGAGTATAACAATGTTTAATAATAACAAATATGTATATTTATGGAAGGTAAGGCTAAAATATAAGCGATAATAATGTGATAGGAAAAGTTGCTAAGCATGCAAAATTCCCTCTAAATAGCTGTGTCTTTTTAAAATTAAAGTTAAATATGTAATTAAGGATAATATACAAATGAATAGAAATAAAATATTATTTACAAAGGAGTCAAGGAAAAGAAAAGGGTTAAAGGATATTTAATCAATCCAGTGGAATGTGGGATCAGGAAAGAAAAAAGCAAGAAAATAGGCTAATGAATATAAAATACAATATAACAAGGTAGAAATATGTCAAAAATACATCAGTAATAAAAATATATTTAACTTGTTCATTAAAACCTTATATAATCATATTGGTTTTTTAAAAAAATAAGCTCTATACTACTGAGAGTCACACATAAAATAAAAGTGAAACTAAAGATTAAAATAATGAATATCAAATAATGAATACTGCTTGGAGTGAGAGTTAATACCACCTCTGCTAGAAACAGAAAAATCAAAGGGACAAGCCTATTTTCTCCCAATACATACACAACAAACATTCTTTGGAAGTACATGTAAAACCAAGTACTAGGTCACAAAAAAAATTCAACAAATTTAAAAAAATCAGTGTCATACAAAATATTTTTAGGACAACACAAATAAGAAATGCAAAACAAACAAAGCTAATAAAAACACACATATGTTTGGACACTTTAAAATACAAATTTAAATAACTCATTGGATAAAGATGAAATCAAACTGAAAATTGTGAAACTTTTACTAAGCAATTACTTTAAGATAATTAAATCTGTACTCAAAAATGTCTTGCTGCACAAACTTCAGACCAATCTATCTTAAAAATCCCGGGAATAGATATTCCCAATTTCTTTCAATATGATTCTGGAAAAAAACCAAAGCTATCTGATCCATTTTATGATGCTCGTATAACCTTATAACTAAAACCAAGACACGCAGGAAAATAAAATTAATTATAAGCCAATATAACTTACAGACAGATGAAAAAAATCTGAGGCAAAGCAAAAGTGCACAGAATAATACATCAGGAAAAAGTACACTTCATCCAGAAATATGTGGATGTTCAACATTAGAAAATGCATTCAACTAATAAATTACATTAGAAAATTTTTAAAAATTCCTATGATTATCTAAAAGATGCAATCTCATTCTTTTTTTTTTTTTTTTTTTTTTTTTTGAGACAGAGTCTCACTCTCTGGCCTGGGGCGAGTGCCGTGGCGTCTGCCTAGCTCACAGCAACCTCAAACTCCTGGGCTCGAGCAATCCTACTGTCTCAGCCTCCCGAGTAGCTGGGACTACAGGCATGCGCCACCATGCCCGGCTAATGATAAACAGGAATAAAAAGAATTTCTTTAATATACTGCGGGTGTCTATCAAATTCTACAGCAAGTCAAATACTATGTAGGTAGAAACATTTTCATTAAAATCTGGGATATGAGTATTATGTACACTGCATACAACTATTAATTATTGTGTGATGATTCCTATACATATTAAGAAAATATAGAGAAAGACATTAGAAGTGAAAAGAAAACAATTTTTTTCCCATAACAAAATGGTCCACTCAGAAAACCCAAGAGAATACAGATACTTGCTATTAGAACTAATGAAAAAGTTCAGTGATGTGCAAAGATTTTATGAAGAAAATTACAAAAAGAGGACATAAAAGATCTAAATTAATAGATAGTTGTACTAAACTGACAAATTGGAAAAATCATTGGTATTACAATTTCTCTCCGAAGTAGACTAAAAATCTAATGTATTTTTAAAATCATTGCAGCCAAGAGCCAAGTGTAATCAAGAAAATTTTAAAGCGAGCAAGAACATGAATGAGATGGGACACTTTGCTCTGTTTATGGTAAACTATAGTAACTACAGGGTTGGTACAGTCATGAAGAAACTGCTAACAGTACTGAATAGAACACCTCCTCTATAACTTATGTTGCCTTATAAATCAGCAAAGGCAGCATGTCCCTATTCAAATATATGATGCTTGGACAATTGGCTATTCATAAGAAAAACAAATAAATTTAGATTGTTGTCATACATATTTCTTGCATATTTTCCCCAAGAGGCTTAAAGACATAACTATCAATATTGAGACAAAATGGGAGAATTCATATATGAATCTAGAGCAAGAAAAAAAAATTTCATAAAGGACATCAAAGCACAAAGAAAAAATCATAAAGATGATTATTGATAATGTTGACTGTTGTAGATAAATATTGATAAAATTATCTAATTAGCAGTCTCTAATAGAAAAACTCAGGATTTGACACATGTAAAGGGTGCCATGACAATGAATTGTATTGTTATTTATAGACTATTTGATATGGTTTAAAACTGAGAATCTTGATGCTATGTATACTAACTTGTCATGGGGAACTATAATTCATTCCTATAATTTTAAATTATACATGAAGTCTTTGTTAGACAGATTCTCTTAAAGTTCATGCCTATTTTATTTCTTCATACTTCCTAGTGTGGGATTTGTTTGTGGATTTTATCTTTAAAAACTGTGTCACTTTGTGCAGAAGCTACAATAAAATAAGAATAACTCTGGTCAGCAAAGAACATTATAAATAAAATTCAAAGAAAAATTGCAACTGATGAAAGATAGTATAATCAAATTATTACTGTGAAGCATTTATTTTATTTTTATTTATTTATTTATTAATTCAGAATATTATGGGGCTACAAATGTTTTGGTTACACAGATTGCTTTTGTACTGCTTGAGTCAAAGTTATAAGTGTGCCCATCACCCAGATAGTGTACATTGTACCCCTTAGATATGATTTCACACTTCCCCTCCATGCCCCTCCCACATGCATGATTTCTGTTGAGTTTAACTTTCATCTGTGCACATGAGTGCTGATCAGTTAGTTCCAATTTAATAGTGACTACATGTGGTGTTTATTTTTCCATTCTTGTGATACTTCACTTAGGGGGAGGGTTACCAGTTCCATCCAGATTGTTGCAAAAGGTATTAATTTCTTTTTTTGTTTTGGCCGAGTAGTACTCCATGGTGTACATATACCACATTTTATCAATCCATTCATGAATTGATAAGCACTTGGGTTGGTTCCACATCTTTGGGATTGTGAATTGTGCTGCAATAAACATTCTAGTGCAACTGACTTTTTGATAAAATGACCTTTTTTTGCTTTGGGTAAATACCCAGTAATGGGATTGCTGGATCAAATGGTAGGGGTCTACTTTTAGTTCTTTGAGGAATCTCCACACTATTTTTCCATAGAGCTTGCACTAGTTTGCAAGGAGAAAATCTTATATATTTCTGACACACATAAAGCCTAAAAACTCTATTTAAAACTGACAAAGAAGAGATGAGTCCCATGATAAGAAACATAAATTGCCAATGCACATATCATAAGATCTCCTCAAATTTTAAGGAGATAAATTATTTGCACTTTACATTATCATAAGAAAAAATATATAATATCCAGTATTGTTAAAACTTTCTTGAAACTGGCCATCTCATAAGTTGTTCATTATTTTTTAGTTAGGAAAATATCTTTGCAGTAATCTGGCAATGTTTGTAAATATCTTTAAATGGACTTTGACCTCAAAATATTGGTGCTGGAAATATATCATGTAGAAACAAATATATGTGCTTATAGTCAACTATATTCAATACATCCTGTCTCTGATATTAAATATGTGGAATCATCCAAATGCTATTCATAGTAAATTATGATAATATGTAAATATACTAAAGAAATCTTTTTTTAAAAAAAAACTGTAATGTCTATTAATAGATTATAGTTGAAATGTTACACCTTGCCATTATACATATCGGTGCAAAAAAAAGTTACAGAATTATATGAAGGGCATTGTTTAGGAAGAGCAGCACCAGGAATCTGTGGTTGCAGAGGACAAAAGAAAGTAACTTTGATGACCTTATATTCCAAACAGAAACATATTCAAAGTATTTTTTTGGTTCACAGAAATTTTAAAACGCATTGCAAATTCAAGTCTCACAAAATGTAATGACGACCCAGTAATAGTTACTGTAGAGCCATAATGGCTCTATTCTTATCTGGTCTATCCTTCTCTTCAAGTGTTGGCTTCGTCATCTCAAAGATTTCTCTGTGCTCACCAAGAATTCCAGGGTTGCATGTTATACACTTTGAAACTAAAAAGCATATGTTATTTTTCTACTAAATTCAGTTCAAATTTTTCTGGGGGAAAAAACTCTTTTGGGCCAAGTTGTATCTAACAGAGGTAATCAGAAAATGAGAGTGCAATGGTTGATGCCTCTCAGCTTAACTAATCTCAGTAGCCAAAGAGATAGCAAAAGTAGGGTTCTGACTGCATAGCGAGAGTACAGGATTTTCTGTTGCATAATGTGTAGTAAGATACTAAAAATCTAACTCCCAGTGAGTTACTGCTTAGTCAAGGAAATTTTTTGGCATGTGCTACTGAGAAGTCTTTATTTAGAGTGGGATTCAGAATTGATTTGATTCACCAGCTCAGTAATGTTATTAAGGACCCATCTCCAAACCATTTCTTTAGTCGTCCTCCTACACTAGCTTTGCCCTCAGGCTGGTTGCAGGATAAGTGTCAATAATTCTTCAAGCTACATGCATCCTTATCCTTGCTTAGAGAGAGAAACCTCTCCTGAAGTTCTCTCTGGAGGGTGAGAAAGCCTCTTTCCCAGAAATTCCCATTGCATTCTCTTTGGGTCTCATGGGTTCAGTCTATGGCTGAACCAATAACTGTGGCTGAGAAATGGGATTATGCCCAATTTGTACAGCCAGCGATGAAGCTAACTTTCCACAAAAACTCCTGGAGTACATGTGGAGGGACAGAAAGCCCAGTAAAAATGAGTAAGAGAGAGAGAAGAGAGAGAAGGTTGTCAGAAGACATGTTCTTCACCAAATCATTGTGAGCCCAAGGTGTGACTCATGAAAATATAAAGGATTTTTAAATGGATAGATCTCAGTAGGACTATAATGATACATTCTTTTTTTTCTTTTATGCCCTCAAACACATTCTGTTGGTTCTCCTTTCCTCAAATTTGGAAGATATGTGGGCAGCTCTTCAAGTGCTTCCAGTCACTTTTGCCTTTTGGAATAATATTTCATATCTTTAAAAGCCAAATACAAGCAAAGTAAAAATTCCATCTCTCCTTACACACACAAGTGTTCCCTTTTCCTCTCTAACGCCTCCATTCTCGGCCCTGTTTCCATCCCCCTCCCTCCCACCACAGGGCTAGCTTATGGCAGTGTGTGTCCCCTTACTCTCCTTGATCCGCCTGCTTTCCTTTTTGCTGCTTGTCTTTCCAAGTTTGGACAGACAGGAGCAACGAAAGGGTAAGGAAAAAGATATTTCACTGATTATTCAAAGATAACCTTCCTAACATCAGGAAGGCCCATGACCTGCTCTCCTAAGAACTGTCATCATGAGCCATTCTGGTCCAAGAAGGACACCAGTAACAATTTCTTATATGTATCAATAAATATGAAACCACAATAAGATGCTTACTCTCAGTGAAGCATGTCAACTCTCTGCACTGTGTTTTTATTTTTGTTGTAAGCTCTTCTCTTAGATTTTTCAGAAAAAAAAGTTCTTATCCCTATAGCATTTTCTATCTCTATCAATTCCTTTGAGTTATGTTAATTTTAGCATCTCATTAGCACAAAGGCTGTTGGCTGAATGTTATTGATAACGTTTTATAGTCAATACATAAGTTAATCTTGCATGTACCTTTTAAGAGTCACTATTTAGAATGTAGGGACTTTCTTTTTATCACCTAGTTTCTGTAGAGTTGAGTGCTCATCTCAAACTCCCATGTGAAATAAACATTCTATTTTCATTTAAAAATTAGTGTAGCAACTTAGATTAGAAAATTGAAAAAGAGGAATTCCATATTTTATTGAAAATTGAAAACATAAAAACTATTGAATTTTAAAATATTTTTAAATATACTTTAATTTTTTTCCATAGAGAATATGTGCAATTTAGCAATCAGAAGAAATTTAAGAGTATGTGTCTTGAAAGCATTCTATCTTAAAAGAGTATTTATTCTCCAGGGTTTCATAGGAAACCTCAGGTTTCAGTTCTTTTCACAAAAAGAACTTTTTAAAATTGAATTTGTGCTTTGAATGATATCTATAGACCATTGGCAAGTTTTTGTGGGACACACAAATGAGGAATTGACAATATATTTCAACAAGCTTAATTTTGAATTCAAAGTTCTAAAGAAAGTACATATTTAGGGTATTTAATTCCATTTATTTCTGGGAAAACTCAAATTATAACTTTCTTATGAAAAGTAATTAACTGAAAAATAAAAAGATAAAATAGAGTAATTAAAGTTCAAACAAGTCTATAAATACCCAATGCAGACTTTCTAAACATAGTTTATGTGTAAAGAAATATAGATATTATAATTCCTAACTTATTCCTGTGCCAAAATGATAATGATATCTGATACTGTTAATGACAGAGTTAAACATGAAGAACCTGCATTTATTAACTAAGTGATTTCTACAGCTCAGCTGGCTTGCTTACTGAACATAGCCATGAAACTACTCATTTGTCTACTACAGTTAATTCTCCCAAAATATTATAAGAAAAAAATTCTCTAATATGATATTTGAGAATACATAAATATTTCTATAGAGAGCATGCTTTGTACAATTTGTAGAACCTGTCTGACAAAATAACCAAGAAAAGTTCATACTTGCACAGGAACAATTGCAAATTGAGGTCTATCGTATCCTGCCCCAGTCCCAGGAGCTCACCTAGACTCTCCTAATGCTTTATTTGTCCCCTTTGGGCTCCTGCAAATTGCTGGATGGATAATGAACACAAAACAGTCCTATTTACTTCTAAGCTTTATTATATCTTCAGAAAACATTAGGTTATCTTATAAGCTCACACTTACTTGTGTGATTGCCAAAAGTCAAAACATGTACACGTATGGACATATGTATTTATATATATACATATATACATGTATCTGTAGAGAATTTCCTTTTATTTTAAGAAGTTAATTTTATTCTAATGATAAGGAAATCTTTTTCTATAAGTCCTTACATATTTCTTCTTATCTTGATTCTTATGACACATAGATGAGATATTTATTAATGTCAACTATTAATATCTGGTAATAATCGTCTATGATTTTAGTAGTTTACATGAATATAGGCACTTTTTGTGAAGTATTTAATAGCTGCTAATCTTTATTTGTTGTAATGAATGCTAAAAATACATGCAAAATTTTACTGCTTCTGTATATTTATTGAATGCTAACATATACATTCAGTTGGTGTATGTTGATACATAATAATTGAAACTAAAGGGAAAAATAATACAGAAAGAAGGGAGAGTATAGAAAGAAGTAGGAGAAGAAAGAAAGAAGGAAGGAAAGGGAAGGGAAGGGAAGGGAAGGGGAGGGAAGGGAAGGGGAGGGAAGGGGAGGAAAAAGAAAGGAAAAGAAAACATCTTCAGTTTCCCCAAAAGCTATATAACGGTGTGTTAAAGATGTATCAAATTCTCATTTCTGAATTATGTATTTGCCTTAGCAGTAATGCAATTTTCACTGAAATAATTAATGAGGGAGGTTTCATGTAAAGCCTTTCTTCTAATACATTGCTATTATGAAAAAATTTAAAAATGGTAATTTTCCCTATATCTGTATGTATCAGTACACATATATGTGCACTTATGGTCACTGTGCAATATAGTAATTATTTCAAAATGTTATACCTTAAACTAAGAATCATGAGAGTAGCGTTTATTAAGGACACATAAAGGGGTTTTTTGGGCATCACTATTTGTTTGCTTTACTGCTGGTAATCAGATAAGAGCCATCATGTGGCAGAAAACATTAGACAAATGGTCTGGGGTAAGGTTACATACATTTGTGCAGTAACCTCCTGTCTATGTGAATAGTTAATTGGACACTTATGTGAAATTCTATTGAAAAGTGGCAGTTCCATTAAGCCCTAATAAAGACAACATAAGCCTAACTTGTTTTTATTACTACACAAAAGGAAATTATGAAAACATTTAAAATCTATGGGAATTCATTGTAGGGTATAAATATGCTCACTTTTTCTCTTTTTTTTTTTCTCAAGTTCTATGCTCTTCACAGAGGCTCATTAATATTCAGAATTGATATTTTTGCAAGGTGAAAGTTAAAGCTAAATATTTGGATAACTGAATTCCCAATCTAGTGACTTTGAGGACCTAAGAGAGTGTTCATTTCAGAATTTCAGTCATTCAGTAAAATTTCTCACTCACTGAATATTGCTAAAGATGTAGGATACAGTAGAAGATACCATAGGTGAAGAGTTCAGGAGCCTCTAGTTGTCTGACTCCCTTTCTATCCTATAGCTCTGCCTGTTCCCTCCCCGTATATGGAATCTTTGAACATTGGGCTAAACTGAAGACTACTTAAAATGCTAGGATGTAAATATGATGCTGACCTTTATTTCAATTTTGACATTCTATGGCAGTAAGTGAGATAATTTGATTATTTCAGGAGAAGGCCTATTGTACAGTGTAAAGAGTATGGACTTCTAAACCAGACTCCTGAGTTCAGATTTGCTACCAGAGAGCCAGTTTTTTTATCTGCAAAATGGGGATGATCATAATATCTCCCTCACAGGGTTGTCCTGAGGACAAAATGAATTCATTTACATAGTGCATAAATCAGTGTCTGACCCATTATAAACATTATTTAATAGCATGCTATTATTAACCTGAATTGGTTAGATAAACTCTCTGATTATAAATGCATATAGTTGTATCACAGTATACACAATGTCTTCACTAATATGAACACTTTAGTCAAGCTAAGACATAAAACTGTAATATTAACCATTTAGATCAACAATGCTCCTTGCAATAGAAGATTTTTAAATTATTTTAACTTAGCAAGCTATTCCAAATAGGCAAGCAATTCTGTGGTTATAGATGCTGCCTAATGTATAAACATTCTACAGTTCATATATGAAAATAGAAAAATATCTAAGAATGCTAAATAATCATTTCATGTCTTCATGTTTTATCGCAACTAAAGCCAAAAAATACAGAGAATGTGCAAGAAAACTTATTACAAATGGTGGGGATTAAAAGCATCATACATAGTTCCTGTCTTCAAAGGTTTACAAAAAGAGGGGAAGGCTAGTAAACGAGAGAAGGAAATTTGAGTTAGAAAAGTGGTAAGTGGTTTACTTGTGGCTAAATGTATTACAGATGAATAGAGAAAGGAGAAATGAAACCTAGCTTAATATCTAGAGCAAAGGTCTCACATTCATTGACTACTTAGCCCCTTGCCTGTTTGGACAATGATCCATGATCGATAACTTTAAAATAATGCAGATTATCTCATGGTGCTTTGGAATAGTAGAAAGAGCACAGCACTGTATATTTGCAAGGTATAATAAGTTAATGCTTCCACTAAGCATTTGTAAATGAATAATACCTTGTAGCTCATCTACATAGCACAAAACAAACTGAAAATGAATACAAAGAAAACATAACACTGTCAATGTATAATATGTCTTATTTAGTGCAATTCACACAAATAGAACATACAAACACACACAGACACACTGAGAAGCTCCTCTTCATTCTGTTTCAAAATCTTATATTCTGGTCAAGTTTCTGTTGAAAACAAAAGCAGGTTAGACCAGTACTAGCCAGGTAAGTAAAATGGAAACATGCTAGAGTCATTGATAATGAAACTACTACAAATATATATACATATTGAAAAATATATAATATTGCTGTGTTTTTAGTTTTATTCAATCATTAAGGGCTTCTATATTCAGTGCCTGATAAAGGGTATGTAGTTTCCTTCCCATGAAAACTGGAAGAGATTTATTTTTGACTGGGGAAAGAATTATCAGTTGTTTTATGTACATCAGCAGCATTATAGTGATTTAAATGTCATTGTATTTCTGTTTTTCCACAAGGTAAGAGATATATTAGCAAGTAGGAGTGAATGAGAAAGAATCTTATATGAAAATAGCTACTTGAAAGCACTACGAAAGCAATTAAACACCTGTCTGATTGAATGGGAAGCAAACGAGTTTCTCCCACTAGGGTTACACAGAAGTGAGTAGAAGCAAGAGAAACCTAGAATAAAGTGATTATGCAGAAGGTCGAAAGACACAAAAAGGGAAATTCTGAAGTTCCAAGGTAGCTACCTGGAAGAGAATTCTCTAGGTACCATAAAACTAGGAAGGCAGTATGCAAGCATAGGGAAGACAGCTGAGCATAAACATCAAGGTGTAAGCAGGTGAATCCAGAATTTTGAAGGTCAAAGTTAACATGAGTGACACTAATGAGGAGAAAACACCAATCTCAGTTTTTCTCCTGGGGCAGAGTCTATTTTACCCCCAATTTTTCCTTCTGGTATTTGTGGATAGGTAAAAGCTTCAAAATATGTGTTTGCATGCCAGAGGGAAAAAGAACACCCAGAAGACAGAGTATAAGCTTCCACATTTGATGACATAGAACCACATTTTTTCTTCTACTTTAAGCTAGAAAGAAGATAAATTAGTAAACATTGAGATAATTTAAAAAAAAAGTCTTAGATATAATTTAACCAGTGGCTCTAGAGTATATTAATGAAAATCTTAAAATAACTGTGTGACTTAGAAAGATCGATTTCAGTGAAGCTGGAGCAGGAAAAAAAGCTGTGTGTTTAAGTTACTTTAAACAGTGAATAATAGTAACAATAATTCAAAGGAATTGAATCAAGTTATTAAACCATTGTCTTTGAGCTCTAAATCTATCTTTGAACTCTGTTTTGTGATATTGGGGCTAGAATCCAGCAAACTAACTTTCTCCTTTGCTTCTTATCTATGTTCCAATAAAAGATTGGAAGGCACAATGAGGAAGTTTTACCCCTTCCTGTCTGTTTTTGCCTCTTGTGAGCATCGCCCTAACATAAGCACTTCCTCTCAACAATAGCAGTTACCTTCAGCATCTAGTGTACCACAGAACTCACAGAATCATTCTCACTATGCACTTCTGAAGTTCCACCATCATGTAGGAAGCTATCTATTCTCAGGGACCTGGATCTTAATCCTGCAGTAATCCATTTTCGTGTTCTA
>RJWJ010044387.1:0-12186 GCA_004363605.1 Indri indri | reverse complement strand
TAATTGGTACAGGTGACATGTGGGGAAGGGACAGTTTCTACTGTGGGGCGATGTGTTCTCCCCGTGACAACCGCAGTCTCCCTAGGGAGGCTTGTGAAGGTGGCACTCAGGGGAGCAGGGCCCAGGGGTTGGAGGCAGTCCTGGCTGTCTGCATCTTGAGAGAGTCGGAGTTTTAAGGGGTGAGAAGGGTACCTCCAGAGCGGAATGGACACATCAGCCTGCAGGTTTATAGAGGAGTCCCTCCCAAGAGATGGAACTGCAACTAGAGTGTCCCCTGAACCAGGTTCCCAAACCCTTGGATTATGGCACTCAGTCTGTGGCCAATAAATGTCGAATGGATGAGGGATTCCCTCGCTTCCCCCAGCAGGGTGGGGTCTTGCGGGGAAGATCTCATGCGCTTCCCCCTTGCAGCCCAAGTGCCCAGTGCAGGGCCTGGTCGTGCACGGGGCTCTCAAGTGCAGGCTGAGGGTGATGGCTGGTGGAGGGCGGGCAGTGAGGCTTAGGGAGGGGCACCCAGAGGACACAAGTTGCTCCTCTCTGCTGTCCCCAGACAAGCTGATGGGCCCCAGGGCCTGGGGGACCCTCAGCCTATTTCTGGAGGCATAGATGGGACATGTGTCTTTGCGCTGCCTGAGTCTCGGGCACAGGGCCACAGGTGGGTGTTCTACAGTGAAGCTGCTCTTTGAATCTGCTTTGAGTCTGCCAGAGTCTTGCTCTCAGAGGGTTTCTGAGTTCAGTTTGTCTCCTTGCCATCCAGTGGCTTCTTGCGTGCTCTCACGTGGGGAAAGATTGAAGTCTGGTTCAGATGTGACCCCAGCTGGGTGTGGGTCCAGGTGAGGCTCAAGACCAGATTTAGCCTCCAGGATAAGGTTAAGGTGTAGATTCATGTTTACGTTAGAGCCAGGACTAGAGGGTCAGCTCCAAAGTCTTAGATCATGTTTTTGTGCATCTCATGGGATGAAAGTTGGAATGGAGAAGGAGTCAGAGTTTTAAAGGGCTGAGTGCTCAGCACACAGCAGCTCTGGGCGACCCTCTCCGATGCCCTCTGACCTGCTCGGTCCTCCCCTCCTCTCGGCACCTGCTGCCCCTGCTCCGTAGAGAGCTGGCCGGCTCTGGGGACACTCCCAGATGTGTCCGGTCTGTCTGGATGGCTGCACCAACTTCCTGCAGGCAGGGCCCTGGCCGTCCATTCCTGGGCTTTCTTCCTCCTTTGGGCACCCAGGAGACTCCAGCAAACACAGACTGCATGAATTAAGGCAGCGACCCAAGGGCAAAGCTCTCCCTCTGACAGAGACTTTTCAATTTCATTATTTTCAAGCATTTTATTGATCTTGGGGAATGTAAGGAAATTTAGGACCTTTTTGTTACTTATGGGTATCCATCCTTCATCCATCCACCCACTCAGCCATCTGTCTATCCATCCATCTCACAAACATTTTTTGCAATCTCGTATGTTCCGAGACCTTGCTGAGCCCACAGAGGATGAAGGAGACATGACAACTGTCTCCAATGACGTCAGGAAACAGGAGCATCAGAGCAGCAAGCAGATGCTGGGTGTGACGGGGGCAGAAAGGAGTTCACGTTCTGAGGGCCCCAGGCAGACGCCGGCCTGGGCTGGGGGTGTCTTCATCATGGAAGTTTCCTAAAGAGGAAGCCCGAATCTTGAGAGATGACAATGTGCCCGTCTGTCAGAGAGGAGGAGCAGAGCGTCCCAGTGAGCAGAAATGGAACGTGCGGCGGTGGGTAGAGGCAGGAGATGGAGGTTCAGAGCGGGCGTGGGGATGGCAAGGTGGCAGGTGCCACGGGGCTGTCGGGCAGGCCAGAGGCCTTGGAGGGTGTTGTCCTAAAACCTGGGGAGGCATGAAGTGATCTGACAGGGGATGCAGCTGCTGTGGGCTGTGCTCTGGGGCCCCATCCTGGAGACACGCAGCGGGGGCAGGCTGGGGTCCCCGCATTCCCGTGAAAGGCCCGGGCAGCAGGAGGAGTGTGCCTCCTTGAGGCTGTGATGAACGCAGCACTGACTCCAAAGTCCCCCAGAGATGTGCGGCCTGGCAGTGCTGGGCTGCCCCGGGGGAGAGGGGGGAGGGCGGGGAGGACACTGGAAGCCGCATGTGTAGGCTGAGCAGAATTTGTAGCTGACTCAGGGACCCACATGGGTCAATGGCTTTGGAGGGTTCTGTTGGGAGGGCCGGGGGTAGCGGCCTTGCTCCCCTGCTGCCGGCCTCTCACCGCCCTGCCGGGGCCTCCAGAGCAGCGGACACCAGTGGGGATGGCGCCAGCAGTCCTGGGGAGCAGAGTCACCCAGGAGTAGCCGTTGGCCTGGGGTGCGGAGGGAGGCACTGCAGCTCCCCAAGCTGAGATGCCACCTGCTGCGTCCGCCTCTCCCAGCCACGGCCGTTTGTCCAGGTGGCTGTGCTCTGGCGGCTGAAGGGGAAACTGAGAGCAGAGGCCAGTGAGGGGGTCAGGGTGTCGGAGAAGCGCGAAGGCTGGGTTCTGGGGCTGCTCCCCCTTCTGCAAAGAGGGAACATGTTGTACGTGCATGACCTCAGCCAGGAAACCTGAAGCTTGTTGATCTTGAGCGCCTGCCGGAAGCTTGGCCCCGATCCTGGGCTTGGTACCCAGGCGTGCAATATGCGGCCTGCGAGCGCTGGATCCCGGGCGCGTGGCGGAGGGGGGCGAGCTGGGGGTGCCGGTGGGAGTCTGGGTGCTGCCAGGGAGGCAGCGCCTGCTGAGGGACAGCCACCGCCTCCGCACGCTCCGTTCCAGCCTCGGGTGGTTGTTTTCAATTATTGAGCACCTGCTGGTAGCAGGCATTGTGCGGAGTGCGTGATGTATATTATCCCACTCAGTCCTTGGAGCAGTTCTTCGAGGACTCAGCCCCACTTTACAGAGGGAGCGATTAAGGCTCCAGCACCCAGTGAGTGAAGGAGGCAGGGGTGCGAGCCAGGCAGGAGACGACTAATTCCACCTGGGCCTCCGCGTCCTGTGTCACAGAACAGAGGCCTGAGAAGTTCTCGAACTCCTTGTCTTCACCTGGGTTCACCTGGAAGGGCACAGCTTGAGGCTTTGGCTTCTGTGTGGAAACTTAAGGGAGTGCGATCCGGGGGGACGGAGCGAGGGCAGGGCGGTGAAGCTGGAGGGGCCGGGACTGATGCTGGGACGCTGCTGGCGGCCACAGGCCGACTCCCAGAGGCTGCACACACTCATCCTCCCGCTCCTGCCTCCCGCCCTTCCCGGGGGCGCAGTGTGGCACCCAGGCAGGGTGTGCTCCGAGGGCGCCTGCACACAGCTGTCCTGCAGAGCTGGGGCGGGACACAGGCGAGGTGAGGGGGCCCACCGTGGTGCAGGGAGGCTCCCGTCTTGCAGCAGGGGGCAGGGAGGGCCCAGAGGCTGACAGGCCATGCCTTGGCAGCTGAGGTCACCTGCCTCCCAGTCCACTGAGGTGACCGTGGTGGTGAGAGGCGGGAAGTGGCCTGTCCCTCTGTGTGTCAGAGAGAGTATTTGAAGTGATGGGCAGGTGGCCAGGAAATGATCGTGAACACAGCCCTGTCTAGAAAGTTCCCAGGGGTGTGTGTGCCTGCGCCAGGATTAGCAAGGTTGGCCCCCAGCACCGGGAGGTCCCCGGCTAGCCCAGCCCCATCCAGGGCACATTACTAGTGACTCCCAGGTGGGGCAGGCGACAGTGGGACGGCACATGCCCCAGGCTGTCCCCGCTGCGTCCTCAGGCAGCCCAGGGGCCCAGGGAGAGCAAGAATGATGAGTAACTGGGCTGTGGCATCCAAGTAAACACCAACCCAAACCCCAAACCCAACCGCCTGCCGAGGCTGCCAGCTGCAGTTGCCAGAGTAATCAATACCCATTGTTCTCCTAGACAAATGTTCCCTCTGCACTTTCAGCCACTGTGTTCCAGGGGATGGCTAGGTGTGGGCTTACGTCGTGTGGATGGACACAGCTTAATGGGATCCATTCTCCGAATTGCTCCACCCCACAGCCTCCCACTGCGGGGTCACAGATTGAAGACAGCTGCCCAGCTGGATCCGGGCAGCGAGTGGCACCAGGCGTACGTGGATGCCAGTCCTTGAAAGCTGGGTGACCTTGGCCTTGGGTTCCTTGACTACTCAAGAGGGGAAATCATATGCAGCTCTTTGCTACCTCATAGGGTTAGCACGAAGGATATAAAATCCCTGGGAAAAGCATCCGGTGGGAGTGAAATGCAAAGTGTACGGCTCCTTCTCTAGTTGTGCTGGGCGACGCCAGGCTTAGGGCGAGGCCTGTGGGCTTCCTAGTCATGCAGGCCCGGGTTCACATGCCGGCCTCCTCCGCCAAGGCCTGCCATCTCTCTGAGCCATGCGTCAGTGAAGCCAGCCTGCGAGATTGTTGGGAAGGTTGGAGGCCTACGTGCCTGGCTCTTGGCAGGGTGCCGGGTGGCCGTGAGCACTGTGATGGGAGCAGGCGTACAGGCACGGATGCTCTCGGAGGACCACTCGCAAAGGGACTGACCTGGTCAGGCCGAGTATCACGGGCAGAGCAGGGCCACATCTTCTCTGTGCTTAAAGGCCAAAGTCAACACACACCTCTTCCATGAAGCCCTCTTGAATTCTTCCAGCCCTGATTGTGGGCCCTTCTCCTAAACTTCTAGATCCCGTGTCATCTATTTCATTCTTGTTAGCTTGTAGTCATCGTGGGGGACATTTGCTGTTGGGTGGGGAAGGACTGCCCAGCACGTTTACCTGCTGCTGTCTGAGAGTAAGGTCCCCTGATAGAAATATTGGCGGGAGACAAACTACCCACTGGGGAGCTGAAGGGGCAGACATTCCCCCTCCCAGTTCCTGGCTGGATGGAGCCAGGCTTGGCCAAAAGGACACTGCCCCCAGGGCTCACACTCTCAAGTGGGTGACATCATGCCCAGGGAGAGTTAGACTCCTTCCCCAGGACAGTGTCCACAGGTGGCGGCAGTGGTCCCAGTGTCCAGCCACGGTGGGAGCAGCAGGTTTTGCTGGGCCTTACCCAGAGGACTCCAGGTTTGACCCTGGTGAGATGTCTTGCTCCTGGGCCTCCCTTGCCTGCTGCCATGTCCTGAGCCTGTTCCCCCATCTTCCTGTTGATCCTGAGCTCCCCAGTAGCCAGAGCTGGGTTTCTGTTGCTCGCACCCAACACGCTTATTTCCCTTTGCAGGATACCAGCTGTTCCAGGTGAGCAAATAATCTTCCCTACTGGACCCCACCCTAGGGGGCAGAAATGCTGCCTTAACACTCTGGCGTGGCTCCCGGCAAATACCTCCTGGTGCGGGCCATCTGGAGCGGGTGCTGGGACTTGGCTGCCAGACACACCTGGGACACGACCCAGGTTCTGGCACTTATTGAATTGGGGCTCTGAGCAGTTATTTAATCTCCATGAGCCTCAGTTTTCTCATCTGTAAAACAGGCATAATGACTCTTACGTCCTAGGGTCTGGAGCATCGTGACTGGAGGAGGAGAGAATAGGACGTAGGCTATGTGTAAACCAGCTCTCATGCTGGGACCAGTCTGGGGATGGGGACAGGGATAAGACAGGGTGAGGCTCCAGGGTCGGGGTTGAGGGCCTACAGTGGGCAGAGGCAGGGCACGTGGTAATTAATTCTTTCTCTTTGTTAGATTTTCACTTTATTGTCTTTGCCATTTAAATCTTATTTCTTAGTTGAAGTTTCCAAGGGCTTACATCGCCTCTCCACAGACAAAACATGAGCTCCTTGAGGAATGAGACTTTGTATCTTCATCTTGGTATCTCACAGCATTCAGTACATGGTAGTTGCTGAATAAATGTTTGCTAATTAGATTCCAATTCTGCAGGATCAGTAAGTTTCATGCTGCCTCACTTTTCAAAAGGATGTCTGCCGAGGGGTTGGCCTGTTAGCAGATGTAGATTCCAGAAAATTCAGTTCCCTTGTATAGTCCACGCCTCTGCCAGGAGTTGGGGATAAAATCGAGCTGATGGTACAGTGGAGAGATAGGTGGGTACTTACTCTCATCACAGCATCATCTGAGTTAAAATAATACTTTACAAGTATATACAGCCATTTTTCAGCATGTCCCTTATGCCAGGCATTATTTAAGTGCCCTAAAGTCCTCATCCCATCTAATGGTCACAAAACTCTCAGGAGGTAGGTGTACTGCCAACCTGATTTTACGAAAGTGGAATTTGGGGCTTAGGGACCTGCTCGAGTTCATACAGCAAGTAAATAGTGGAGCCAAGATTTGAATGCAGGTATTTTTGGCCCCCAAATCCATGGCACTAACCACTGCTTTGTGCTGCTTTGATAGAGACAAACTTGTGGTATTCAGTTAACCCAGAAGAGGGACATAACGCCTGAATTGGCTAGAAAAGTCAAGGAGGGCTTCCTGGAAGAGGTGGTACATGAACTGAAATTAAAATTTAAAAAACCCCACACATTTTAATGCACACTTTCAAACACTCACAAAAGTAAACACAATATGAGTTAAATTTTTAAAGAATAAGGCAGAGTGGAGGGAGAGATGCCTGCTGTAGCCTGGGATTGTCAAGACAGGGGCTCTGGAGCACTCACAAGTAGGAGGGGCTTGTAGAGTGTGTGGCCTGACGAGAAGCAGCGGGGACAGCTGGGGCTGGAGTGCTGGACACCCCTTGGGAGCTTGAGTTACTTAATATAGAAGGCGATTGTTCCTTGTCTTTGGGATTCCACCCCATGGTTTGGGGCAGAAAGAAAGCATTTGCACAGGCACATGGCAGAGGAAGGAACTTGCTGTTTGGGGATTTCTCCAGCAGAGAGTAGGTAAATAATTTCTTTCTGTATGACACAGTTGGGTTTAAGGGTGAGAACTTCAGTCTTTCAGCACTGACGGTTCTAGACAAGGGACGGGAATCTGAGCCATTCCTGCAAAGCCGTAGTGCAGGACACAGCCACAGGGCTTCGTAGGAGCTGGGGCCGGCAGCAAAACTGGGTAGCGCTGGGTGTGGCCAGGGTTTTACAGCCAGGGTCCCTGGGCAAAGTCATTTTCCTTCCTGGTATGTTTACACAACAGAGATGGTTGTTGCTTGGGTTTTAAAAAATTTTGTGGTTGGTTGTAATTTTTGACATTGGAAATATCCCCATGTGTCACAGAGTAGTCAAACTTCCCGAAGAGCAGAGAAAATTCCTTTGGATGTCTATGGCAACAAATGATGCCACTATGCCAAGCCACAGCCAACATCACCATGAACCTGGCCTGTGGGCAATTTTGTAGGGTCCAGACCCATTGTCCATTCATTCACTCATTCATCCATTTATTTGTTCTTCTCGTGCACTCATTATTTGTGACGCTGCCTTTGTTTTGACAATTCTCGTGCTCTGATGTCCAGGTAGAGAAAAGAGGAATTGCCAGAAAGGAAAGTTCTCTGACATTCCTTAATTTCCTCTGCCAGCTTGTCTTTCTCAGGTCAGGCTCTAAATACTTTAGTGAGCAAGGACATGGAAGACAAAGCACGTCTGAACTCATTAGCACCTGTGGCAAAATCACTCGCAGTCTCCCTGTGCCCAGGATGAAGGGAACAGATGTCAGGAGCACAGGCGTGGCCACTTCCTGGCTACATGTCCTTGAGAAGACACTGAGAATCTGGCGAAGTTCGTCCTTGTCCACGGTCAGAGGACATGGCTATTGGTGGGACTGGGATTTGAACAGAGACCATGTTCTTGAACACTGAACTCTACTTTTGGGTCATAGGACTATTTTGATGATGGGATAATCGAATCCATATAAAGCACTTAGCACAGTGTCTAGCACCTAGTGGGTGCTCGTTACGTGTTAGTCCTGATGGTTGCTACTTGATAATTGGGCAGCAACATAACTGGGTCTCGGCCTTGCTCAGGCATGGATGACGGAGGGCTTGGAGACGATTCCAAGGGATATCTCAGTAGGTAGGCCGTACACATGCTTTGCTCTTGTCCCCTTCCTGCCTGCTGTATTTCGTGACTGTGATGGGAGCCTTGTGTATGTCAAAAAGGTAGGTGGCACTTGGAACATAAGAAGGGTGATGAGAGCTCAACAGACAGTAATCAAGACCCCAGTCTAACAAGGTGAGATTGAATAGAGACAAATAGAAGGTTCTGCCCTTACAGTTCCATTCAAGTTAATACGCATTTTTGTGGCACCTACTGTATGTCATGGTCTGTATAAAATGTGGGGGGTGAAACATTGCAGAAGCAGCAGACCCTGCCCTTGAAGATCTTTCTTCCCCCTAAAAAGTGCCTGCCCTCGGAGAAGCCACGTCTGTGCCGCTGTCTTCCTCACACAGACCCTCCCTGAGCACTCTGGGACCGACCGGCGGGGCCGATTTTCTGCTCACAGGGAACACTGAAGAGCTCTGGTGATATTTGTCTTTCTTCTTGGCGGCCCAGCATATAACCCCCCAATTTGGGGAGAATTCTCCATTCTCCACTTGTCTCCAATTTTTAGTGGAGACAACTTCATGCTCAAATTACCTTATTTTGACCTGTGGAATCTAATTTGTACAGACTTCTAAATCTTTTTGATATGACCTTTTTGGTCCCTAAAATTTAAAAAAATGAAGAAAAATCAAAAAAGAATTTTAGAGACAGTGAGTGACACAGAAGATAAAGAAGACCCAATAAACATGTGAGATAATGTCTGAGGAAGAAAATCAAAGCAATGGGATAGAATTGACATGGATTTCTTGAAATAAAAAGACTCAAAATAAAATGTCAAAAGCCCACACTACATACCTAGAAAAATTGACCCAGAATACAAACAATGTGATGTGTAGTAAAATTATTGGATTTTAAATAAAAAAAGTCTTTTGGGGTAATGAGGAAAAAAGACCAAGTTGCTCTAAGGCTGTACTGTCCAATATGGCAGCCCCTAGCCACACGTGACTGTTTACATTTAAAATTAAAATTAAATAAAATTAAAAATTCAGTTCCTTTTAAATTTTAAGTGCTCAGCAACCACACGTAGCTAGCGGCTACCATATTGGACAGCACAGATCACAGAACATTTACTTCATCACAGAAAGTTCTGTTGGACAACTCTTCTCTGTGGAAGCAACTGTGTTGGCATCAGACATTTTGTGAGAAGCATCTCATGCTGGAAGGCAACGGATGAACATATTTAAGATATTGAAGGAAAGAACATGTGAGCTAAGGATTTTATTTCTTGCCAAATTGACCTTCAAGTATAAAGACCACAAGGTGTTAGGAATTTGCAGCAACTTAGGGAACATAATTCACATGAGCCCTGCCTGATAAATCTGTAAGACTTTGTGCAGAACTAGTATTTTTTCCACATTTAGTATTTTGTAGAATTCATCACTGAAGCCATCTGGGTCTGTTGCAGTTTTCTCTGTGAAAGAAAGAAACTACAAATTTAATTACTTTTATACATAGGGCTTTGGTGATTTGTGTCTTTCAAGGAATTTGTCCATTTCATCTACGTTGTTAGGTTAATTTATTGGCATGAAGTTGTCTTTATTATCCTTTTTTTTTTTTTTTTTTGAGACAGGGTCTTGCTTTGTCACCTGGGTAGAGTGCAGTGGCATCATCATGGCTCACTGCAGCCTCAAACTCCTGAGCTCAAGCAATCCTCCTGCCTCTGCCTCCAGAGCAGCTGGGACTACGGGTGCCACCACGCCCGGCTAATTTTTCTATTTTTTGTAGAGATGGGGTCTCACTCGTGCTCAGACTTATTATCCTTTTCATATATGAAGACTCTGTAGAGAGCCAGATATTAGGAATATCTCAGTCCCAATATTAGGAATTTACGTCTTCTATGTTTTTTCCTGATTAGCGTGGCTAGAGGTTTTTCAATTTTATTGATCTTGTCAAAGGACCATCTTTGCTTTCATTATTTTTCTATATTGCCTTTCTGTTTTCTGTTGCATTGATTCCTGCTCTGATATTTATTATTTCTTGCTTTTTCTTACTTGAGCTTTAACTGCTATTTCTTTTTGGTTTCTTAAATCTGAAGATTAGGTCACGATTTGCAACCTTGTTTTCTAGCGCAGGCAGTTAGCCCCACACTTCCCCTTTAACCTCTACTGTAGCTGCATCCCACAAAGTTTGAGATCCCATATTTTCATTCGGTTTAAAATACTTCCTAATTTGAATTGTGATTTCTCCTTTTCCCATGAGTTATTTAGAATTGTGATGTTTGGCTCCCAAATGTTTGAATATTTTCCAGGAAACTTTCTGTTACAGAGTCCCCATTTAATATCATTATGGCCAGAAAACATACCTTGTCTGATCTGAAAGCTTTATAATTTATCAAAACTTGTTTTATGGATCAAAATATGGTCTATCTTAGTAAGCACTTCTTGTACAGTTGAAAAAAAGTGTATTTTATTGTTGGGTGGAGTGTTCAATTAGGTGCAGTTAATTGATAGTGTGTTCAAGTCACCTGTATACTTATTGATTTCCTGTGTACTTGTTTTATCAATTATTAAAATGGGGATATTGAAACATTCTCATTGTGGATTTTTCTATTCTTTAAGTTATTTTAGTTTTTGCTGTATGTATTTTTAACCTCTGTCATTAGGTGCATAAATATTTAGGATTATAATGTCATCTTGATGTATTGGACCCTTTATCATCAAGCTTCTTTATACCCAGTAATATTATTTATTTTCAGATCTATTTTGTGTGATGTTAATATTACATTCCAGCTTTTTCTGGGTTAGTGTTAGCATGGTATACCTTCTTCCATTCTTTTACTTCTGACTTATTTGTGTCTTTATATTTAGAGCACAATGCTTGTAGACAGGACATAATTGGGTCTGGATTTTTTATGGCAAAATACACATAACATAAAATTCACCTCGTTAACCATGTAAAGTGTACAATTCAGTGGCATTTGGTACATTTGCAGTGATGTATGACCATCACTACTGTCTAGTTGAAGAACATTTTCATTACACTGAAAGGAAACACTAAACCCATTAAATAGTCAGTCCCCATCCCCTCTCCCAAGCCCTGGTACCCACTAATCCACTTTCTGTCTCTGTGGACAAGTTAAGTAACCTGGTCTTTTAGCTAGGATGCCTAAAATAATTTTTCATAAAGTAAAATAATTTTACTAGAATATATCTTGATATTGGCCGTATAAGTTACTTTCCCTGGATATGTGGTATGCTCTTTCATATGTAGTTACAAATTCTCTTATTTCGGGAACATTTTCTTGAATTATAGATTTTAGTCTTTGTTCTCTTCCCTTGCTTTCACGTGGGCTGTTCATACATTGAATCTTCTTTGCCTTTCTTCTGTGTCTATCACTTTTCTTTGAATCTTTTGGATGTCTTTTTAAATATTTTACATGCTTTCCTCTCCACCTTCCACTTATCTTAAGGCATTCTTGGGCTTATTCTTTCTTGTGTGTCTTCTAGCTTAATCTTCATTTTAAAAATAATTTTTCTTGGCTGGTCCGAAGGTAGTGGGTTATCAGAACTTATGAACATTAGTGTCACTAAAGTTGGTATTCAACCCCCCACTGCTAAATTTGACTGGCTTTAAAAAATACTAATAATAATAATAATTTTTCTTTTTTTCTAACTATATCCTGAGTTCTATCACCTCCTTTTAAAAATCTTCCTGTTCTCCATTCACCTCATTTATAAGGTTTAAAAATTTTAATTTATATTGTTCTTTAATAATTTTTATCATTTTCATAATGTATTTTACTTGTTTTTAATACTAGATGATAATTTTTATCTCTTTTCTGCATGTCTTTCTTATGTGTTTTATTGCCTCGTGCGTTTCATTGCGGGGCATTTACTGTCGTAGTCTTATATATTCTTACAAGGCTCCTTATTCTCTTATTTTCTCACAATACACTTTCTGTGGGGTTTGACTGTGATTATTTTCTGTTGCTCGCTCCTTATGGGCGATGAAGTTTTCTTTGTTTTCAGGGTGGAGGAGTGGCGAGGAAGGCTTTTTAACCTTCATGCCTACAGGCCGTCTTCCCAAAGTGACCGAAGACGCGGCCACCTGCTTTCTGAGATCTGCCCGCTTTGCTCCCTGCCCTGCTTTTGTCTGATCTGCCTTTTTCCTTTGCCTCTGTTGTCCCTGTCCTACTCGGTCTGAATTCTGCTCCCATCTATTTCTTCTCACTGCGGATCTTTGGGAAAAGAGCTTGATTCATTCGTTCATGAGTTTATGAGGCCCACGCTGCTTTCAGCACCATCAGA
>RJWJ010044386.1:0-12198 GCA_004363605.1 Indri indri | reverse complement strand
CTAGCAGCAGATCAAGCAACCACAGAAAAATATGCTCTCAGGCTTGCAGGCACCTATTGCTCTTCTTACCCCACCTAAAGGGGCAACAGGGCACAAGTAACCCTTGGGAGTGAGAAGTCATTTCCCAAAGATTGGGGCACTGGTATACTCCATTTAGGGGTTTAGAGCCCAAAACAAAGGTATTGGAATAACTCATTAATTGACTCCTCCACACGGACTACAAGCAACAAAAGAGAGGGTAACCCCATAGCCCATCACAATGCCTTCATTCTCAAACTAGGGGAGGGCAGCAGAGTCACTGACACAAGAGTGATTCACCAATTGGGAGACTAAGCAAGGGGTCCAAACTTACTTATCTCCTTTGGCAAGAGGTGAAGACAACAGGTCACAGTCAACCCAACAGGCTAAAGCACCTCTAAGGCAATACAGGTCCAGAGCACACCTCCCCAGCACTGTCAAGGAATGTCCCTTCGGGGTCCCAGAATTAAAGCCACAACCCGGCCCCAGCACCCCAAGTTCTTGACAAAGTAGACTAATGAGAAAGAATCAGTGAAAGAACACTGGAAATATGAAGGATCATAGAGAAAAGTCTCCCCCAAAAGAAAATATTTGATCTCCATCAATAGATACCAACTTACATGATACGATTAAATTGGCAGAGGAGGAATTCTGTATATGGATTGTAAGAAAACTTAACGGAATTGAAGAGAAAATAGGAACTGAACATAAAGAAACCACAAGAACAATACAGGAAATGAATGAAAAATTCCCTAAAGAAATTGAAATACTACAGAAAAATGAAACAAATCTTGGAAATGAAGGAGGCTTTCAAGGAACTTCAAAACACAGTGAGAAGCCTCAACAACAGAATGTATCATGCAGAGGAAAGAATTTCAGAACTTGAAGATAATGCCTATCTGCTATACAAATCAGATAACACAGAAACAAGAGACAAGACCAAATCATACAAGAAATGTGGGATTATGTAATAAAGCCAAACATAAGGATCATTGGCATTCCTGAGAGAGAAGAAGAAAATACACATGGGCTGGAAAATCTATTTCTTGGAATACTGGAGGAAAATATGCCTGGCCTGGTCAGAAATCTAGATGTCCAGATACAAGAAGCACACAGAACTCCTGGCGGACTCAATGTGAAAAGGCAATCACCACATCACGTACTTATTAGGCTGACCAAAGTAAACACAAAAGAAACAATCCTCCAAGCAGTGAGGTGAAAGCAGCAAATAACTTACAAAGGAAAACCTACCAGACTAACTGCAGATTTCTCAACTGAAACTTTACAAGCCAGAAGGGACAGGGTACCTATCCTTAATCTTCTAAAACAGAATAATGGCCAACCTAGAATTCTCTACCTGGAAAAATTAAGCTTCATCTATGAGGGAGAAATGAAGACTTTCCCAGACAGGCAAACTCTGATGGAATTTGCGAAGACCAGTCCAGCCCTACAGGAAGTAGTCAGAATGACATTACATATGGAACACAGCACTAGACACTCTCCAAAGTAAAATCACTCAACAGTTAAAGCCTAGAACTTGGTCTCCAAGATGGCTTGAGGAGTAAAACAAAACAATAGGAATGTACCTAGCAACATGAACAGAAATCTATCTCAACTTTCAATCCTCTCAATAAATGTGAATGGCTCAAACAGTCCTCTGAAGAGACATAGAATGGCAGAGGGGATAAAAATCCACAAGCCTAGTATCTGCTGTCTACAGGAAATGCATTTAACCCTCAAAGATGCTTTCATGCTCGAGGTCAAGAGATGGAAAACAATCCCCCAGGCAAATGGAAGCCAAAAGAAAACCGGGGTAGTTATACTTATTTCAGATGGCATAACCTTTAAAATAACAAAAGCAAGAAAGGACAAAGACCGCCACTATGTAATGGTGAAAGGGAAGATCCAACAAGAAGACTTAACAATTCTTAATATTTATACACCCAACTCAGGAGCACCAAGATACATAAAGCAAACCCTATCTCATCTAAATAGCGTGATAAACAATAACATCATAATAGCCAGGGACTTAAACACCCACTGAATAAACTGGACAGATATTCTAAACAGAAAATAGCAGAGAAATAATGGACTTAAACAGACCCCTAGAACAAAAGGGTTTGACAGACCTGTACAGAGCATTACAGCCAAATAAAGCTGAATGTACATTCTTCTCATCAGCTACTGGAACTTTTTCCAAAATTGATCACATACTAGGCCACAAATTAGACCTCAAAAAATTCAAAAAATAGAAATTATAACATGTATCTTCTCAGATCATAGTGATGTAAAATTAGAGTTCAATTCCATCAGAAATACGCACCACTTGACAAAATCATGGAAATTAAACAATTTATTATTGAATATCTATTGGGTAAAGGAGGAAATAAAGAGAGAAATCAAAACATTCTTTGAACTTAATGATAACGGGGACACAGTTTCCAAAATCTGTGGAACTCGGCAAAAGCATTCCTGAGAGGAAAACTAATAGCATTAAATGCTCACATCCAAAAAGCAGAAAGGTCAAATATCAACAATCTAACAGTCTCAAGGAATTGGAAAAGGAAGAGTGAATGAACTCGAAACCTAGCAGAAGAAATAACTAAGATCAAAGCAGAACTAAATGAAATTGAGAACAAAAGAACTATATGGAAGATCAACAAAACCAAAAGCTGGTTTTTTGAAAAGATAAACAAAATTGACAGCCCTCTTGCCAGACTGACAAGAACTCGAAGGGAAAGGACTCTAATAAACTCAATTAAAAATGAAAAAGGAGAAGTCACAACAGACACCATGGAAATACAAAATATTATCATTGAATGCTATAAAAACCATATGCCCCAAAACTACATAATGTGGAGGAAATGGACAAATTCCTGGAAACATACAACCTTCCTAAGTTCACCCAGGAGGAAATAGAATTCCTGAACAGACCAATATCAAACACAAAAATCAGAGCAGTAATTAAAAACCTTCCAGAAAGGAAAACTCCTGGACCACATGGCTACACTTCTGAGTTCTACCAAACATTCAAAGAAGAACTCATACCTATACTACAGAAATTATTCCACAACATTGAGGGAGATGGTGTCTTCCCTAACTCATTTATGAAGCCAGCATCATGTTGATACCAAAACCAGGAAAGGACACAACAAAAAAAGAATGCTATAGACCAATATCCCTCATGAATATAAATGCAAAAATCCTCAATAAGATCTTAGCAAATTGGATCCAACAGCATATCAAAACAATAATTCACCATGACCAGGCAGGCTTTATCCCAGATATGCAAGGCTGGTTCAACACATGCAAATCTATAAATTCAATTCACCTCATAAATAAAAGCAAGAACAAAGACCATATGATTCTCTCAATTGATGCAGAAAAAGCACTTGACAAAGTCCAGCACACCTTTATGATAAAAACTCTTAACAAAATAAGAATAGATGGGACATACCTTAAAATTATCAAGGCCATTTGTGATAAACCTCCAGCCAATATCATTCTGAATGGGTAAAAATTGAAACCATTCCCACTTAGATCTAGAACCAGACAAGGATGCCCACTATCCCCACTTCTATTCAACATAGTACTGGAAGTCCTTGCTAGAGTGCTTACACAAGAGAGAGGAATTAAGGGCATCCAAATGGGGGCAGAAGAGATCAAACTCTCACTCTTTGCTGATGATATGATATTATATCTAGAAAACCCCAAGGATTCAACCAGGAGACTCCTAGAATTAATAAATGAATTCAGTAAAGTCTCCAGATACAAAATTAATATGCGCAAATCAGAGGCATTCCTATATGCCAATAATAGTCAAGCCAAAATTCAAATAAAAAATGCAGCACCTTTTACAATAGCCTCAAAGAAAATCAAATATTTAGGTATATATTTAATGAAAGAGGTGAGAGACATATATAGGGAGAACTACAAGACAGTAAGAAAAGAAATTGTAGAAGATGTAAACAGTTGGAAAAATCTACCTTGCTCATGGCTTGGTAGAATCAACATTGTTAAAATGTTCATACTACCTAAAGTGATCTACAGAATTAATGCAATCCCCATCAAACTACCAGCATCATTCTTTACGGATTTAGAAAAAATAATTCTATGCTTTGTATGGAACCAGACAAGACCTCGTATAGCCAAAGCAATCTTAAGCAAAAAGAACAAACTGGGAGGTATCAGTCTACCAGAATTCAAGCTGTACTACAAGGCTATAGTAAATAAAACAGCATGGTACTGGCACAAGAATAGAAACACGGACCTTTGGAACAGGACTGAGAATCCAGAGATGAAACCATCCACATATTGTAATCTAATCCTTGACAGAGAAGACAAAAATATACACTGGGGAAAAGAATCCCTTTTCAATAAAGGGTGCTGGGAAAACTGGATAGGTACATGCAGAAGATTGAAACTGGATCCTCATCTGTCACCTTTTATAAAAATCAACTCTAGATGTATAACAGACTTAAACCTAAGGAATGAGACCTTAAGAATCCTAGAAGAAAATGTAGGGAAGACTCTTTCAGACATTGGCCTAAGCAAAGAATTTATGAAGAAGACCCCCAAAGCAATCACAGCAGCTACAAAAATAAATAAATGGGACCTGATCAAATTAAAAAGCTTTTGGGCAGCCAAGGAAACTACCATTAGAGCAACTACAGAATGGGAGAAAATACTTGCTCTCTACACATCCAATAAAGGGCTGATAACAAGAATATATCTAGGACTCAAAAAGATCAAAAAGAAAAAATCAAACAACACATCAATTAATGGACAAAGACATGAAGAGAAACTTTTCAAAAGAAAACAGAATAATGGCCAGCAAACATACAAAAAAATGCTCAACATCTCTAATCATTAGGGAAATGCAAATCAAAACCACAATGAGATATCACCTAACTTCAATACGATTGGCTTTTATCAAAAAATCCCAAAGCAACAAATGCTGCAAGGATGTGGAAAGATAGGAACACTCTTACACTGCTGGTGGGTCTGAGAATTAGTGCAACCTTTGTGGAAACGAATTTGGAGGTAATTCAAAGAGCTACAAGTGGAACCGCCATTTGATCCAGCAATACCACTTTTAGGCATCTACCCAAAGAAACAAAAGTCATTCTATAATAAAGACATCTGCACCTGAATGTTAATGGCAGCACAATTCACTATAGCAAGGATGTGGAAACAACCCAACTGCCTGTCAATCCATGAGTGGATTAAAAAAATATGGTATATGTATACAATGGAATACTACTCAATTATAAGAAATGATGCAGATCTAGCACCTCTTATATTTTCCCAGATAGAGCTTGAGCCTATCCTCCGAAGTGAGGTATCACAAGAATGGAAGAATAGGCACCACATGTACTCACCATCAAACTGGCACTGACTGATCAACACTAAGGTGCTCACACAGTAGTGATATTCTTTGGGGGTAGGGGGGTTAGGGGTGGGTAAACTCACAACTAATGCACACAGTGAGCATTGTAGGGGGGGAAGGGCACATCTCAAATCATGGTTGGGATGTTGCAAAGTCATAACATGTAACCAAAATGTTTGTACCCCCATAATTTCATGAAATAAAAAAATTTTAAAAAAAGACATACAGGAAAAGAGAGACACAATGCAATATATTAAAGTATCATCAGACCAATATAACACAGTGTAATTTTTAACTGCATAAATTAAATCATTAAAATAATAATCACTAAATTTTGAATCTCAATGTATGACGGCCTAGTTTAAAATAGAATAGCTATACACATGAAAATATCTCTGATTTAAGTGGTTGTAATTGGCATGAGCAAAAGGGTGGAAGATTGAAGCAAAAACACATACCTACAACTGATTTAGTCAATATATTTGTTGTTCAGATGAGCAAACTAAGGTCCATAGTGCTCACATTACATTCCAAGGTCATACCACCTTCTAGCCTGGGCTCTTTCCCCAATACTATCCTGTGTTCAATTTCCTTGTGCATTTTTAATTTTTATAAATTTGTCTTAGGATGTTGCCTTACTAAGCTAACTGATTCTATCGGCATTTTTCCTAAGCATTTAACTAATATACTTACCTACATAGAAAAGTAATATGAGGTTCACAATTTGAAGTAATAACAACTGAATTCTCCCATGTTTTGAAATCCTTATACAAAATACAGAGTCTGATCTTTTCTTGGTTTTTATTTTCATGATTACAGGTATTCTATTTTCAACGTATGTTTAAAAAACATTGATTTCTGTCTGGATTGCATTGTGGACACTAATTTCTTATGTGCAATGCCTTTTACGTAAAACTATAATTTTGTATCATCAAAAGCTAATGAAAAGTTCATAGTAACCCATGAATCAACACCAAATAGTTAGTCTAACCCTTCCTCTTCCTTGTTATATCTAAGTCAATTGCGATTAAGCTCAACGTTTTCTTTCAGTTTCTCCCCAAAGAACTCCATCACTTGCTGTGTTACTTCAACAAGATTTCCATTTCTGCTGCTCTGCCAATATCACCTTGTCCCTCAGGAAATGAGCCATGTACAAAGGCGTAATCTTTAAAGAACAAAGTAGATCTAAAATATCTCCATGACCACTACTCAATATTGCTCCAGAGCTCTGCAGAATACTAATGTTAACTCAGAGGAGTAATGAATAAATATGATTAGATATGTTTATGATATTGTCCCACTGTTTTTTCTGTAAAAATTATTTGAAAACAAATGGTTCAGATAATCTTGGATTTGGATGACCTCTATCATGATTTCCAGTTGTCAGTTACAAAATTGGTTGACAAAATTAACGGAAACTTTTTAGTATAGCCCAATTGTCAATGTTTTTTAAGATGGAATATATATTTTAATTTCTCATATTTTAAATTGTTGCTTAGCAACACTGTTTTCAGGCTTGCAAATAAATGTAATAGTAGAAATTAATGTCAGTTTTAATATTATTTCTTAGGCTATTAAATACCATCTTATGCCAAGCTATTAAAATACAGCTCAAAGTGGTAATTAATTTCTTTAGCAATTAAAAAAAAGACCATTTTAGCAACATTTACTGACACTGTAAGTAGTTGATATTATTTTAGTATTAAATTCTAACAATATTTAAAATTGTGAGGGTAGGAGTGAGTCACTTTAGTAAATTAATGGCAAAGTGCTCATTTTTCTGTGTGATTTTTGTATTTTTTAACTGTGTATGAAAGAGAGACAGACAGAGACAGAGAGAGACAGAGATTAATTTCTGGGTCTTGATTATAAAGGATTTTCTAATTCTTGTTACAACCACCGTTAAGTCTGAGCTAATTTTGTGTCTGATATATGCATCATTTGGACAATTTTGGAGAGTTCTCTATATCAAATCTCCTTCATTAAAATCAAAACATAGGTCAGTAATACAATTGACCTTGGTAGAAAGAAATCAAGATGAATTAAATATTCTATTTTGGTTCCTAGGAAATAGTAAACCAGAAGCCAATAAACCCTTGATTGAAAGTATCACGCCTTTTTAATGTACATACTATTTGTTTTGTCTGTGGTTATTTTGAAATATTTCATATAAACTGTTGGATACAGGTATATTTGAGAAGCTAGGTATCTAAATATTATACACAACTGCCTAATCTCCTACAGCACAATAAATTGTATTGTGTAAGGTTATCAGTTATACTAGCTCTAATAGAAAGAAATTATTTTCATCTCTCACAGACAATCTCTGTAAGTTAACATGTAACATCAAAAGTCTGGGACATTTAATCAATGTTAAACAGTAAGCCAAAAAAAAGCATATATTCCTGGATCCAGGCTCAGTGAATGTAAGCTGCAGCCTAAAACTAGCCTGACATCTGTTTTTCTAAATAAAGTTTTATTGGAATAGAGCCTTGCTATCTGGTTATTTACAGCAAAAGTTCATCAGCTTCTCCCCTTGATAAATCCTTGGATGTTTTTTATCCACATTGAAAGAATGTGGCATTCACCTTTAGCTGTAACTGTAAAATTTTTGATAATTTTTCATAACAAAATTAATTTTAACTGCACAATTAGCATTTGAAATATCTTAACTAGAAATCCACTTTTGAATGTGACTAATTTCTTCATAGGAAGTATTCAAACTATGTGTCAAAGTATTCAGTAATTAGCATGTGGAACTTTAGAAATAATTTTTATAGACTAATTGAGTGATGTTCAAGGAATGTCATTTTCAGAAAGATTTTCTAGGCTCTGATATAGTGCTCTAATAGTGTCCTAATATAAACGAGGTTTGTGAGACTGACAATCCCAACAGCCCAATATTCACAAAGCACAAAGTAGGCCTACATCGTCATTTGGTTCTAGATCTCTCCACTTAATAGAAGCCTCGGTCCCCTGATTCTGGTGGCCATGTAGTCCAACAGTGAGGACATTCCTCACTACTGCAGCTCACTCTTATTGTTTTCTCTTCAGAATTTGTTAATGATATAAACATAGTGGCAGATAATTAGATAAATATTTTGAAATTATTTCATCCAGGTATGTTTCTCTAAACAGAATGTGAGCTTCTCGAGTTAGATTCTGTGTATTTAACTTCTTTTATGTTTAGTGAACATCTTCAATAATCCTAGTTTATTCCTGAGGACAGTACTAGGCACACAAGTGCTGATCAATACATAAATGTAGATAGATAAATATGGAATTAAAATATTAAAAATATTAACACCTAGATGGAAAGGTATGCTCATCTTCAATGATAAAAATTATTTAAATCAGTATTTACTGTCCTATACACTATACTTGGCTTTCAAAAAAAAATTATTTTTTTTTGAGACAGAGTCTCACTCTGTTGCCCAGGAGAGTGCCGTGGCATCAGCCTGCCTCACTGCAACCTCAAACTCCTGGCTCAAGCGATCCTCCTGCCTCAGTCTCCCAAGTAGCTGGGACTACAAGCATGCGCCACCAGGCCCGGCTAATTTTTTCTGTTTTTAGTAGAGACAGGGTCTCGCTGTTGCTCAGGCTGGTCTTGAACTCCTGAGCTCAAGCTGTCCTCCTGCCTCAGCCTCCCAGAGTGCTAGGATTACAGGTGTGAGCCACCGTGCCCAGCCTCAACAAAAACTTATGAGACATACAAAAAGGCAAGAAAACAATAGAGTCTGAAAGGAAACAAAGAAATTATTAAAACTTAATTTGGATATCACATATACATATGAATTATGCACAAGAAAGTTAACATTACTATGATTAGTATGTTAAATGTTCTCATGGAAAAGATACATACCACATCAGATAAGATAGGTAATTTCAGGGGAAGGATGAAAACTGTGAGAAAGAAATTAATGAAAATGCTAGAAATCAGAAACTTAATAACAAGAATGAAGAATGCTGAGAAAAGTAGCAGTAAATAGAGAAAAAAAGGAGTACAAAAAAGTAATAGCACTCCTAAGAGCTGAAGACAATATGAAATGGTATAACATAATCAAAATTATAATTGAGAAAGAAAATAAAGGGAGAAATTGGAAGAAGAAATATTTGAAAAAATAATGGCCAACATTAGTTTTTCAAAATCAGTGACGTACAACAAATCAAAACTCCAATAAGGTCAGAGAACATCAAACAGGATAAAAGTAATAAATAATTTACCAAGGTCAGAGTATTCAAGATCAATACACAAAAAGTCAGTTATATCCCTATATACCAGAAATGAACACACTGAAATTTCAGATTAAACACAAATACTATTCATAATATCACCTTCCAAAAATAAAATATTTAGGTATAAATCTAACAAAATGTATGTATGATATGAATAATGATATGTATGTAATGCTGAATACAACAAAACTCTATTGAAAGAAATCAAAGAAGACCTCTACAAATAGAGAGGTATACCATGTCAACCCTCCCCAATTTGATTTATAAATGCAACACAATTCCAATCAAAATTACTTAAAATTATGTAAAGGAAATCTAAGAGTTGGCCAGGTGACATATCTGTCCTCTGTATATAATGGCAGCTCTATCTCAACCTGAAGATCAGGTTTGGTTACTCTTGCCAGGATAATAAGTCTACTTTTTACCTGCTGATTATTTATAGAAAGGAAACAGAAATGTCTGGGTAGCAGCTTTAGTTTAAAGTTTATTGACTCTTATTTCCTCTGGTGGAAGTATTCCCTTTTATGGGAACAGAACCAGTAAATCAACAGAGATCAAAATTAAGGAAAAAAAAAAATCCCCCATGGGGGTCATTGAAAGTGATGATAATTAGAACCATTCTGTTTCTACCTGTTGCTATATCTTATATAACGGGCTCACAGGCTGTATGATGGTTATTGATTTAGGGTGGTTTCATGACAGATGACAACTCATCCTCATGGGTACCACTGCAAACTGGCAACTGGACTGCAACTTCATTAGGGTGTTCTTCCATTGCTTTATCACAATATACTGCTACTTTCTGGCTGATTCAGCATGTGAAAGGACCAGCATATCCCATTACCATGCACCAATTTCTGCAACTCCTGTGCTGTAACGTAGGTTTCTTTGTGTGGTATAGAATATATTGTGCTGTGTTGCTGTATCGAACATTTTGTGAGTTCACGTATGGTGGTCTAGCTAAAGCCCTATGTGCAAAAAAAAAAACCAAACACACGCTGTGAAGAGGTGGTTACTGTCAAAATGAATTACTACCCCTTCTAGGGAGGAAAGAATAGCTCTGTTTGCTACTATGTGGTTTGTTGCTCTCCTTGATAATACTGTGTCAGAGAGTCATCATTGATTTCTATTGATGCCAGTTTAGATATGTAGCAGCAGCAGTAGTTAGATTAGTCTTGGTGAATAGGAGCCCATACTTTTGAGCCCAGGCATAGGCTCTAGCCCTGCCACCATGACTACCATATTCAAGGACCTATTGTAACCTATACAATTTTATAGGAGGTAATTTTTATATTCTCTTTAGAGCACTGGTTAAGGAGACCTGGAATGAATAGAACCGGCTTCATTTTAAGTGCTGGTCCTGATCTGGCTTATGTTGTACTGGTGCGTGTGTGTGTGTGTGTGCGCGCGTATGCGTGTGTGTGTGTGTGTGTGTGTGTGTGTGCATGTATAATAGGAACAGGGTCAAATGCCAGGACCTATGGCTTGTTACCACAAAAAAATGCTAATATACAAGACACATGAGAACACTAGTCAAATTAATGTATTTATTGCATGCTTTACTTGACCCTATTTGAATGTATTTATCTTATAACCAGTTATATTATTGGTTATAAGATACATATAATTTTAGTAGCTTTCAGTTAATTTTTTAAAATATGTAAAACACACAATTACATCAATAGTAAAATTTGTAAATTATCCTGTGTTCAATAGGTAGGCCTCTTCTTTTTTCATGTCTACATTGCATTACTCATAGCTTTTAAAATAATATTAAATGATAATGATGTCACTGGAAGTCTTTTAATTGAAAATTAAAATTTTTCACTATTTAAATGTAAAAGTCTTATTATTTGGTCCTTTGTTTTAGATTTTTGATTTGAAATAATTTTATTAAAATAGAAGTTGCAAAAAAACATTAAAGAGAGTTTTCATAATCCATTCTCGGTCCCTAATACCTTTATTCTGTGAGTTTCCCCAGGATATCCCGGTAAATCTCCCTCTCCTTTTTTTTTCTGATTTAGGCAAACATAAAGCAATTTTGTAGGCAAGAAAAATAACATCAATATAGTAGTATTAACTCATCTATTACATTATTCAGTATTGTGCATTTGCCCCATATATGTCTTTTTCTCCTCAGACAGGATCTACTCTATGAACCCCTATTAAATTTAGTTGTCCTATCTTTTTAATCTCTTCCAATGTCTGACAGTTCTTGACTCTTCTTTTACTTTAAGAACTGTGTTAGTCTGTTCAGGCTGTCATAAAAAAAACCATAGACTGGGTGGCTTAAACAATAGACATGTATCTCTCACAGTTCTGTAAACTGGGAAGTCCAAGATCAAGGTGCCAGGCAATTTGGTTCCCAGAGAGGGCTTTCTCACATGGTAGAGAGAGAACTGTGATCTGTTTTCCTCCTCTTATAAGAACACTAATTCCATCACAGGGATCATGCCCTCATGCCCTCATCTAAACCCAATTATCTCACAAAGGCCCCACATCAAAATATGTCACATTGGTGTGGAAACTTTCAATATATGAATTTGGGAAGGACA
>RJWJ010044385.1:0-12186 GCA_004363605.1 Indri indri | reverse complement strand
GGCTGATTATCATCATCATTAAGTAGAGTTCTGAAGTAATTGGAATAACTAATTTTGGATGGTTAGAAATTTCTTTGGAAGTCAATACATGAGTAGGCCATTGAGTCTGGCGTCCCATCTCAGTGGCCTGGGATACCTATATTGATGCCATTGAGATATCTTTTAACAGTGAGTCCCATGGTACTCTTCTGTCTGAACATAAGCACCATTTTTTAAAATACAGTGAAGGCTTATTGATTTATGTTTTGTTCCCATTTGACTCCTTTCTGGAAAGGAGAAAATAGGGGTTAATTTTGGCATGGGTAGGATGTAATACCTGGAAGAACATAGCTATCCATGGTATTCAACATTCTAGAGTTGTAACTTATAGAGGAATTTAATGTTTGGGTTCTTTCAATAGTATGATTAATAGAAAGTCACTCTATCAGGGATTAGTTTTTTTTTCCATATATAGAAACTGAGAGACATGAAGATAGAGGTATCATTCTCGGAGGTTCTCTGAACTACCAATGGATCCTAGTCTAAAGACACTTCAAGGGCTTTTTAGTTGACAGTTATTGTTAATTCAGCAACAAATAATTACTGATGCCATCATAGTATTCACTATGAATTGTGTCAGGGGCTTTGTGTCAGGTATGTTACTCAAAGATAATGCGGAATCCTAGAGTCAGGTAGGAAAGATAATGTGAACACATTGTCATAATAATAAATAATTTATAATATTAGAGAGAGAGTAGATGTGAGTTCAGAAGGCAGATATATTTTCACATTAGAGAAAGAGGTAGAACAGAGAGGGCCTCATTGGGCTGGAATTTTGGCTGGGTCTTTTAAGATGAGTAGGATATGAATATGAAGAGATGTGAAAGAAGGACATCCCAGGCTTATAAGTTGTATGAGGAAAGGCATGAAGATGGGAAAGCCAAGAATGTGTTTGGAAAATAGCAATTATTTCTTCAGTCCAGGCAAAATATGGTATATGTGTATATTGGTTTCCTCTGGCTCCCATAATAAATTACCACAAACTTGGTAAATTAAAACAATAGAAACTTATTTTCTCGTAATTTTGGAGCCTAGAAGTGTAAAATCAAGGTGTCAGCAGGGCCATACTCTCTTCCTTACTTCTTCCAGCTTCCGGTGGCTCTGGAAATCATTGGCATTCTGGCTTGTAGCTGCATAACTCCAGTCTCTGCCGTGGTCTTCACATGCCCGAATTTGTGTCTCTCTTTGTCCTAGTCTGTCCTTGTAAGGATACCCTCGTTGGATTTAAGGTCTACCCTAATCCAGTGTGGTCTCATCTCCATCTTTAATTAAATCTACAAAGACCCTGTTTCCAAATAAGATCACACTCTGAGGTTCTGGGTCGACATGAATTTTGTGGGGACTACAATTTGACAAAAGTAAGGGGAAAAGAAGTATTTTGGAAGGGCTGAGGAGATTTTTTTACATAGGAGGCAACTCGATCCCCGTTGTATCCCATATGTACCAATGTTATAGCAACTACCTCTGGAAAGAGGGAAGGAAATGTTTTTTTAAATTACTGATGAAAGATAATTAAACCTTCAGCCAACAGCAGGAGATGGGAGTAACAGAGCTTCACCAACAGTTGTCAAACTTTTGGCTTTTGCCGATTTGGGGGAAAAATAGTATCTTACTGTAGTTTTAATTGAATGTTTCTTATGAATGAGGTTTAGCATCATTTTATCTGTTTAAGGGCTGTGTGCATTTTTGCCCTTAACGTAGGGTTATTTGTCTTCTCATCTTCTAGAAACCTTTTATATTAAAATATATTGGGGATGTTAACCCTTTGTAATATAAGTTGAAAGTATTTTTTCCATTTTCTCATTTGTGTCTTGGTTATGGTGTTTATGTCCATGTACTTTTTTATCTCTGATTTTACTTTTTTAATTTAAATCTCTGGGCTGTTTGGAATTTTCTTGGTATATGGTATAAGGGATAGAGTGATCCCTTTTTCTTTATCATTTTCCATGTGGCTCTCCAGTTGTCTCAACACCACTTATTCAAAAGTCTATCCTTTGGCCACTAAAATTACACGATATCTTTATTCTATACTAAATTTCCATGTACAGTTGGGTTTATTTCTGGATTTTCCATTCTTTTCCATTGATTTGTCTGTTTATTTGTATACCAGTCCCACACTATTTTATTTATATTCTATTTTTCTATTGTGTTTAATATTTGAAAGGGCTTGCTCCCCCCTTTTTTTTCTTTTTCCAAATGAACTTTATAATCAACTTGTTTAGGATCTCAACTTGTCTATATTCCAAACAGATAGTATCTTTATTAGGATCATGTTAGAATTATAAATTTTAAATTTATCATTAATTTATAAATGAATTATAGTTAATTCATTTATAAAATTATAAAGAATAAAATATGTAAAGTGCTTAAAACATGTAATAAACACTATATTTGTGTTTTTATTTTTTTTGTTTGTTTTGATGATGACACAGTAAGAACAGTGGAAGAATTAGTAGGATAGATTGATTCTTTTGTAAAACTTGAAAGTATTGATCTTCTCCCATTTTTTTTCCCCATTTAGGTGTGAAGTGTTTCTCTTATTCTACAAGTATGATCAGCCTTGCATGTCTACCATACTTTCTTACACAAAATTATATTATATCTGAAAGTCTTCTTTTGCAAATCTTATTTTTTGGCATCATAGGAAGCTTTACGGTGATCACTCCAGTGCTGCTTCACTTTGTTACAAAAGGCTATGTCGTTCGGTTGTACCATGAGGCAGCTACAGACACTTACAAAGCCATTACTTATAATGTTGTGCTTTCAGAAACAAGTACAGTGTTCCACCAGAATGATGTGAAGATTCCAGACAGCACACACGTGTTTACCACATTTTATGCTAAAACAAAATCACTGTTAGTTAATCCAACGCTCTTTCCAGACCCTGAAGACTATATCCATCTAATGGGTTATGACAAACCCTTCAATTTTGATATGGAAGAAACCAGTGAAAACAAACAGGTTAAGGAAGAGAAATGAGCATACTGTTTTTATATTTGTGATTTATGTTTCAATGTATAATGAAAAAATTGTCTTTGCTTTTATGTTCTGTTAGTGACTGATTGTTAAAAATAATTTGAAATTATCAAACAGCTTTTAATTTTCATGGAATGATAACTCATAGTAAAATAAGCTGTGTTTGAGAAACGAAACATGGTTATCTACCATTTGTGCTTAAGGTGTGTAAATGTACATGTTCGTGATGGTATATACACAGATAATTTAAGAGCTATATCTAAGTGTGGTTTCCTCTAAACTGGGGATCTTTCAGAAACAAATGGGAGAGTTACCTTTTTCTTTTTGTGTGGATTTTTATATGTATATGAATATTCTTTGCCCACATTAAAAACCTTTGAAAAATTCTCAAATTATGGGAAGCAGTGTTAATCTGTGTCCTTTGGTTCAGAACATAGGTTTTGCCTACCTCCTCTGGCATGGTTGCCTATAATGAGAATGTTCACGTATAGTTGAGTTTGTGGTTAGCTATCAGGGAAATGGTAACCCAAGTAGTGTTTTCAGTGTTCTCGCTTGGCACCCTATCACAGCAGGAAAATCACTGGTACTAAATACGTGGATAGTACCTTCTATAAAATAGTCTCTATGCTAGCTTTTGCTTCCTAAAGTAACAAAATGGCCGTTAGATATGAATGACAGGCTTTGCTTGGACATATTTGTTAAAATTGTATTCTGATTTTTTTCTTTTTTCCTTTTTTTTTTTAAGAGGTCTTGCTGTATTGCCCAGGCTGGGGTATAGTGATACAATCACAGCTCATTGCAGCCTTGACTGGACTTAAGTGATCCTTCTGCCTCAGCCTCCCAACTAGCTAGGACTGACTACATATGTGTGCCACCACACCTGGCTAATTTTTAAAAATGTTTTGTAGAGATGGGATCTTGCTGTGTTGCCCAGGCTGGTCTGGGCTTAAGAGATTTTCCTGCCTTGGCCTACCAAAGTGCTGGGATTATGCCTGACCTCTCATTCTTTTAGAACACTTTATACTTTTTTTGTTGCTTTTCTTTTTATTGAGAATTTCAAACATAAAAAAGTAGAATAGTGAACCTGCATGACTCTTATCATTCAGATTCAACAATTACCAGTTTGTACTCAATATTGTTTAATCTAGATAAGGACTTCTTTAAAAATATAAACATAATACCATTATCTTACCTACAAAAACAAAGCAAAACAAAAAACCTCATCACTGTAATATTATCAGATACCAAGTTTGCTTAAATTTCCAACTGATTTGCAATTTTTTCCCACATTTTGTTTTGCTTAAGATCCAAATAAGATTCATACCTTATTCACTCCAGTTGTTGAAATGTCTTTTAAGACTGTTCTGTGGGCTTCTCCATTTCTTTCACTCTTTTTTTTTTTTTTTTGCCTTACAAATTATCTGTTGAAGAAACAATTGTTTGTCTTTTAGGTCTTCTCATGGTCTAGATTTTCTGATTGTACCCCTGAGCTGTATTTTAACATGCTTCTCTGTCTTTATTTCCTGTAAATGGATAGGTAGATCTTAAAGCTTCATCAGAGTGAGATTTCATTATTTGGGACAAAACTACTTCATAGATGTTTTTATTATTAATAGTTATCTATTGCTGCATAACAAATTGCCCCTAACACTTAAGGCATAAAGCAACAATAAACACAATATTGCACAGTATAGGTCTGCAATTGGGGAATGGCTTAGCTGAGTTGTTTGGCTCAGGTTCTCTCAGGAGGCAGCAGCCAAGTCAGCTGGTGCTGTGTCGTTGGAAGGCTGGACTGGGGTACAAAGAACTGCTTCCAATATGGCTCACTCACATGACTGACTATTTGGCGCTACCTTTTTGGCAGGAGGTCTCAGATACTACACTTGATCTTAGCCAAAAGGTCAAGAAGCGATGGCAGGAGGCCTCAGTTTTTCACCACATGGATCTCTCTTTAGGGCTGCTTGCTTTTCCCAGAGCAAGTCATCCAAGAGAGCAAGGCGGAAGCTACCATGTGTGTGTGACACATGTAGAAGTCACATACTGTCACTGCATAATGCTTTATTGGTTACGTGGTGAGTCTTATTGAGTGTTGAAGGGGATTCACAAGGGTGTGCACACCAGGAGATAAGGCTCCTTGGGAGTCATTGCGAAGGCTGGTCACCACAGTGCTCTTGCATTAAAAGGTACATACCATCTTTTTGTCTCTGTGATGTTAGCAACTATTCATGCTCAATGCCTAAGTCCATTAATTCATTAGGTGTTGCAAAATGGTTATATTCTATTATTCCTTTTCCATTTATTAGCTGAAATACTCCTAAAAATAGAAGAGTGCTGGAAGAAAAGAGACTCACCCTTCTCTATTTGGTAACTCGGTAATTCAGTTTGTAGAAAAGAGTCGGAATAAATGCTTGATCCTTTCCCTTTATTTGCCAGTTTCAAAATAGAGTTGGTTTCCTAGCATCATCTGATGATAAGTAGACTTAAAAATACATGCATGAGCTCATGAATTTAAGTGTATTTGATGCATTTCAATTTATTGCAGTTACTATATTATTAATGTTCATATAGTCACATAGGTCAGCTAAATAATGGCACAAGATGTTCATGTCCTAATCACTGGAAGCTGTGAATTTTACCTTATATGGCAAAAGAGATTTTGCAGATGTAATGGAATTAAGGATTTTAAAATGGATTATCCTGGATTATCCAGCTGGATTCATTGTAATCAGTGGGTCCTTATTAGAGGAGGCAGGGTATCAGAAGAGAAGGCGATGGGATGATGCAAGCAGAGATTGGAGTGATGCACTTTGAGGATGGAGAAATGTAAGGATTGCAACTCTAGAAGCTGAAAAAGGCAAGGAAACAGATTCTTCCGCCAGTCTCCAGAAGGAACCAGCTCTGCTGACACCTTGACTTTAGTCCAGTGAAACTGATCTTAGACTTCTGACCTCCAGAACTGTAAGAGAATAAATTTGCACTGTTTTAAGCCACTAAACTTTTGGCAATTTGTTACAGCCGCAGCAGGAAACTAATAACAGCCATCTTTGATCGGTGGAACCCTCTTTAAACCGGTTATCTAGTATGATAAGGTGTTTCGGGCTCATCTTGTACATTTTCTGCCCCAGACCTGAAATCAATAATTTCTCCAAGGAATCCTGGTTCCTTTTAGTGGGAAATGATATTTTAAGACCACTAGGGACATTCATGGGTTTTTGCCTTCTTTTTACAGCTCTTAAATTTATTTTCAAATTGTGATACAAAGTGTGTAACATAAAATTTGCCATCTTAACCAATTTTAAGTGTACAGTTTAGTAGTGTTAACTATATTCACATTGTTTTAATAGATCTCTAGAACTTTTTCATCTTGTGAACCTGAAACTGTGCTCCTTGAGCAACTCTCCATTTGCTCCTCCTCCCTTGAGTTTTTGCCTTTTTAAAAATGGGAAGCCAGGCATTGTGGTTCCCACCTGTAGTCTAAGCTACTCTGAAGGCTGAGGCCGGAGGATTGCTTAAGCCCAGAAGTTTGAGGCTACAGTGGGCTATGATGACACCTGTGAATAGCCACTGCTTTCCAGCCTAGGCAATATAGCAAAACTTTGTCTCTAAAGAAAGGGAAAGCAGCACAGTTGTACTGTAAAATCTTTACCAACGTGATTATTTTCCTTTTCAGTGTGCAGATTTTTAGGCTACAACTCCGTGGCATTTTTGGCTATTAACCCTAAACTATATCCTATAAAGGATTTCATGTAGCAAAGCATCTAAAGAAATGGCTGTTTTTCTAAAATGGAGTGAGAGTTTTGAAAAGAAATATATGCCACCCCAAATAATGACATTTCATTATTAGGACTCAAAATATTCTCGAGCTCTGGTTGGTTCTAGGTGAATGCATTCTCAAGATTGGTGGGGCCTCTGCCCACAGTGCGGAACCACAGCTAGTGCCCCGTTTGGGGTCTCATCTGTCCTTGTTCTGTCCTGTGGCTAAACCTGTTGCTGAACAGAAATAGTTTACATGAGACTGTTCAGTTCAGATCTGTAGGTCCAGCTCTCTGAGCCATGAGAAATTGTTGTGTAAAGAGCTTGTGGGAGAGAATAGCAATGCAGATGGAAAAGAAGTGCCAGTCTGTTGAGCCTTTAAGGGAAGTACACAGATTGGTTTTGTTACTATCGACTGGGCAGTGCCTTGTTTTGTTTTTAAAGCTGGTCACTCATTTGCATCAAGTATTTGAAAAGTACATTGTAAATTATTGGCTCTTTCCCCTTTGAGGAAATGCTCAAATGTTAGACATACACACACACACACACACACACACACACACACACACGCGCGCGCGCGCGTGCGCGCACGCACACATAAAAAGAGGAAACAGTTGGGTAGGAACTAAGAAATCATGTGATTGATGACTAAGTTAAATCTTTTCTGCTTACTGAAAAGGAAGAGTCTGATGATTAGTTATTGAACTTCCTTGCATTTTCAAAGTTTTGGAGATAGTGAATCATGTTCCTGTTTATGTTTTTTCCTACCCTGTTTTCTTCCATATTTACTGAACCTGGGAAGCAAAATTGGGTCTGCAACTCCTCCGATGCGAGTATTTCATACACCTACTGTGGTAAGTAAAACAGCAACAACAAATAATTGTAGCAGCAGCTATCTTGATGGTAAGTTTTCATACGAACATGACAACTGCTGGCTGTTGTCGCTGGCACACAGGAAACGTCAGCATGTTCCAGCTGCTGTGGCTGCTGCTGCAGCTGCTGCTGCCAGCAGGAAAAGTAATAGCTGGTAACCGCCCTGTGTGAATCTTTCCCATCCCTCATAGAGCTCATGAGGCTATAACTGTGTTGTGCTTGACCTCCAAGTGCTTCTGTCCTTCCCTGTGTCAACGATTTCTACCTTGAGTCCAGTTTCGGGTTCTTTTCAGTTTCAGTAGAACTGTCTGCTTCCAAGCTTTTGCTTCAGCCCCGATACTTACTTACTTCTTCTTGAGAAGGTAGAACGGTCCTAGCTGCTTCCTGGAGTTGATTTCTGCTCCAGGTTGTGATCTTTGAGGGCTCTTGGAATCATCTCCCTAACTGGATGTAATCTTGGTTCTGTAGTCACTAGCCGTATGACCTTAAGAAAGTACTTAGTGTCTCTGTGCTCCAGCTTTTTTAGCTATAAAATGAAAGTGCTTTTGGAGTTTCCCTCTTCCCTCCCTTCCTCCCTTCCTTACTTCCTTCCTTTATTATTTTAGAGACAGGGTCTCACTCTCTCACCCAGGCTGGAATGCAGTGGCTGTTCACAGGTGTTATCATAGCTCACTGCAGCCTCAAACTCCTGGGCTCAAGTGATTCTCCTGCCTCAGCCTGCTGAAAGTCTAAAATGTTGGCAAGTGCCTGTCTACCTCCAGTCCCGTTTGGCCTAAAATATTTAATGGGCTGTGTCAACGGAAAAAAAGACCAAGCTCTGTAAAGTAATTTTTAAGAGATTTACTCTGAGCCAAATTTGAGGACCATGACCCGGAGCCGCACCCAAGAGGTCTTGAGCAGTGGACTCGCAGAGGTTGGGTTACAGTTTGGTTTTATACATTTTAGGGAGGCAGGGGTTACAGGTGAAGTCATAAATCAATACGTGGGAGGCATACATTGGTTTGGCCCAAAAAGGTGGGCCATCTTGAAGTGGGGGGCTTACAGGTTATAGGTAGGTTTAAAGATTCTTTGGCTTGTAATTGGTTAAAGACATGAAGCTTTGTCTAAAGACTTGGAATGTTTTAACATAAGGAGCTCTTTGTCAGAGATAAGCCACTGGACATATGTTTGTTGTGAAATTGAGGACCTGCAGGTTTGTCTTGCATACCCTTAGGCCTGCTAGTGGGTTACAAAGGATGTCCCCAGGAAGGGAGGGGGGCATGATAAGGCATGTCTGACCTCCTTCCTCCTGGCAGGCAATTTAGTTTTAGGATATTCCTTTGGCCACGAGGGGGTCCATTTAGTCAGCCGGTGGCGGGGGGGGCGGGGGTGAGCCTTAAAATTTTATTTTAGTTCACAGCTGGAAGCCCCCATTTGGCTCTTCAGTCCTCTTGGCCACAAGGGTCCCATTTGAGGGACTGGATGGACCCAGGACAGGTAGCCACACCACCCTGGCAATGAATGGGACAAAGTAAGAGTTTAGCCATAGATGCTGCCTCTGACAGATCTTGGCCAAAAGAGGGGAATTGTGAACTAAAATAAAATCGATTTATGACTTTACCTGTAACCCCTGTCTCCCTGAAATGTATAAAATCAAACTGTAACCCAGCCACAGTGAGTCCACTTGCTCAAGACTTCTTGGGTGTGGCTCCAAGTCATGGTCCTCAAGTTGGGCTCAGAATAAATCTTCTTAAAATAAAAAAAAAAAAGAAATGGGGTTATTTTTTAATGGGTAGAGTTTCTGTTTTGGATAATGAAAAAGTTCTCAAAATGGACAGGGGTGATGGTTGCACAACAATGTGAATGTACTGAATGCCACTGAATTGTACACTTTAAAAATGGTTAAAGGGGTAAATTTTATATTTGTAATACAAGCAACAATTTTTTAAAAGGCCAGTGTAAATGGAAAATAATGAGTCTGGGGAGAATCACATAAATCAGACAGGTAGGTAGAGGCCATTGCAAGGAGTCTTGGAGGCCAATAAAGTTGGGATTTCACTCTAATTGCAGTAAAAAGCCATGGAGGACGTTAAGCAGGGGAAGTCACATTATCTGTAATAATAACTTATTTACACTTTGAAAAGATCTCCCAGGCCTCTGTGCTGAGAACAGATTGAATGGGGCCAAGAACTGAAGTGGAAGGAGGACAATTTAAGAGGCTTTTGCAGAGACTGAGGAGAGCTAAGGTGGCGTAAGTGTTAGCAGAGGACGGTGAGAAGCAGTTGGATATAGAATATAATCTGGAGATCATGAAAACAGGAATTACTGATACATTATGAGTGGTAGGTGAGAAAAAGAGATAATTAAGGATACACCTGGTTTGGGGCCTAAGGAATTAAGTAGATGATGAGACTTAGAAAGAATGAGGTTTAGAAAGGTATAAGTCTACAGTTCTAGCTCCAGATGGCTATGAGACTTCCCAGTGGCCACACGAGTTTGTAGAACAAATAAATGAATCCTGGTCATTTGTATAGTTATCCCTCCTACTACACATAAGTAAGACAAAAGCCAGAAGTTCCTTGAGAGTACAGGACATATCCTATATAACCTTTGCATTCTTGGTATTCCTTAGCATAATGACTAGACCTGATGCCATTCCATAAAGATTTACTAAACTGAATTTAATTCAACTGATTGACCAGGCTCCGTAGGGCAGGTAGGACTTCTGATGGACCTCTTACGGTCTGCATGACACAGAAGGATGGATGAGGATATTTTAGGTTAGAGAATAGCAGAAGCACAACAGAGGCTAATAAAGAGGCTGACATGCTTGGAGTGGGGGGACACACCAGATGCCAAGACAGCCTAGCAGGAGGATCGTGCTGCAGCCTCACAGCCAGTCAGTCAGCAAATCCTATTGGCTCCATCTTCAGAATATTTCCCGAACCTACTCCTCATCATCACTTCACCACTGCCACTCGGCCTAAGTCCCATTATCTATTGCACCTGGAGCGTTGCAATAGCCTCCCAGCACGTCTCCCAGACCCACTTTTGTCCCCGTACAGATTATTATCAACACAGAAACTAGACAAGCTTCACTCACAGTAAAACATAGGTCAGTCCCCTGACCTGCAAGTCCCTTCCCCTCCCCGTTTCCTTCTACGACCTCACCCGATGCTGCTCTCCCCTCACTCCCTCCATCGGGGCCACGCTGGCCCCCTGCCTATCCCTTTTCACACCACACACACCCACCTAGGGGTCTCTCTGTTTGCTCTTTCCTCAGCCCCTCCCCCAGACACTTGTATGGCTCACTGCTCAGCTATTCTAGGCTCTTACTAAAGGTCACCTCCTCAGTGAAGCCTTCCTTGGCCATCCTAATTTAAAATGAAACCCCCATCCCCTCTGTCTCTGCAGTCTCTACCCTCCACTCCATCAGTTTCCACTACCTTGTTTTTCATTTTGGTCAGAGATCTCATCAGAGTTGCCTTTACCATCCCTATTTCTACCAAGATTCTGATCATAACTACTTAAGTAATCTCTAAGAAGTTCTAGACTTTCCCTACATTTCTTCTCTTTTTCTGAGCCCTCACCAGAATTTCCCTTAATGCTTTGTTCATAGCAACACGGGCCTTTTCTAGTCTGTTTCTCCAAACTCTTCTGGCCTCTTCCCATTACTAAGTTGCTAAGCTGCTTCTACATTTTTATGTAATTGTTATAACAATACCTTACTTCTCTGGTATCAATTTTTTGTCTTAATCCGTTTCGTGCTACTTTAACAGAATCCCCGAGACTGAGTAATTTATAATGAAGAGAAATTTATTTGGCTTATGATTCGGGAAGTTGAGAAGTCTAAGATCAAGAGGTTGCATCTATCAAGGGCCTTCTTTTTTTTTTTTTTTTTTTTGAGTCTCACTCTGTTGCCCTGGCTAGAGTGAGTGCCGTGGCGTCAGCCTCGCTCACAGCAACCTCAAACTCCTGGGCTCAAGTGATCCTCCTGCCTCAGCCTCCCGAGTAGCTGGGACTACAGGCATGTGCCACCATGCCCGCCTAATTTTTTCTATATATTTTTAGTTGTGCAGCTAATTTCTTTCTATTTTTTTTTAGTAGAGATGGGGTCTCACTCTTGCTAGGGCTGGTCTCGAATTCCTGAGCTCAAACAATCCACCTGCGTCGGCCTTCCAGAGTGCTAGGATTACAGGCGTGAGCCACAGCGCCCGGCCTATCAAAGGCCTTCTTGCTGTATCATCCCATGGTGGAAAAGTAGAAGGGCAAAAGAGCTTGTGTGAGGGGTGAGGGAAGGAGGCTGAACTCATCCTTTTATTAGGAACCCACTCCTGTGATAACTAACCCACTCTCACAACAACAGCATTAATTCCTTAATGAGGACAGAGCCATCATGACCTAATAACCTCTAAGAAGTCCCACCTCTCAACACTGTTGTATTGGGGATTAAGTTTCCAGCACATAAACTTTGGGGAACACATTCAACTGTAGCAATATCTTATAGTTATGACAATCTATCTTAAGCTAATAACAACTTAAATTCAATCACATACAAAAACTCTA
>RJWJ010044384.1:0-12195 GCA_004363605.1 Indri indri | reverse complement strand
TTCATATGTGGTTATGCAGAGGAGAGACTGGGTCAGGACTAAAGGCAGGAGACCAAGATGAAACTAAACATCTTACGGAAAGTACCTACTATAGTACCTGGCAGGCAGAAGTACATGACTTCCCTTTGCCCTTCTTCTGCTCATATATTAATACAGTTTTAGAAACTAGCCAACCCTGGAGCTCAGCAATCTTATTTTTTAGACTCTTTTCTTTTTTTCCTTTTTCTTTCCTTTTTTTTTTTTTTTTTTTCAGATATTACGGCACTACAAACGCTTTCGTTACATAAATTGCCTTTGCACCGCCTGACAAGCATGCCCATCCCCCAGACGGTGTGCACCACACCCTTAGGTGTGAATATACCCATCCCCTCCTCCCCCTTCCCACCTGCCTGACACCCTATGAATGTTACTTCCCATGTGTGCACATTAGTGTTGATCAATGAGTACTAATTTAATGGTGACTACATGTGGTGTTTGTTTTTCCATTCTAGTGATACTTCACTCAGAAGAATGGGCTCCAGCTCCATCCAGGATAATTCAATAGGTAGTTTATCTTTTTATGGCTGAGTAGTACTCCATAGTATACATATACCACATTTTATTAATCCACTCATGTATTGATGGACACTTGGGTTGTTTCCACATTTTTGCAATTGTGAATTGTGCTGCTATAAACATTTGAGTGCAGGTGTCTTTTTTATAGACTGTCTTTTTGGGATTGCTGGATCAAATGGTAGGTCTACTTTTAGTTCTTTGAGGTATCTTCATACTACTTTCCATAGAAGTTGTACTAGTTTGCAGTCCCACCAGCAGTGTACAAGTGTTCCTATCTCTCTGCATCCACACCAACATTTGTCGTCTTGGGACTTTTTCATAAAAGCCATTCTCACTGGAGTTAAGTGATATCTCATTGTGGTTTTGATTTGCATTTCCCTGATGATTAGGACTCTTTAGAAATAAATAGCCGGTTGTTATGGCTCATGCCTGTAATTCCAGCAAATTAGGAGGCTGAGGTAGGAGGATCACTTGAGGCCAGCAGTTTGAGACTAGCCTGGGCAATATGGTGAGACAACATCTCTAAAAAAAATAAGTAAAAAAGGAAAGAACAAAGAAATAAATGCTTCTTTATATAAAAATGTACATATAAGGATGTTTTCTGCAGCCTTACCTGTAGAAGTAGAAAACCAAAACTGACTTGGATGTCCACCAAAAGGAAATTGGTTGGACAAATCATGGGATGTGCTATTAATCTATTACATATTATTTAAAAGAATGAAAACTACATTAACTGACTTGAATGGGGTATCCATCATGTAGAGCTGGTGAGAAAAAAAAATGTTCAGAGTAATATGCATTGTATCATTTCATTACTGTAAAATAAATAAATAATCCAACCCCAACCCTATATAATAATTAGGATGCCAGTTGGTATCCCTTTCTGTGAGTTCGTGGCAGGGTGTGGAGGCAGTACAGGCTATTAATAGTGGTCATCTCAAGGGGTTGGCAATCTGCCATAGTTACAATTAGCATGTGTTATTTTATAATTCTTTTAATTAATAAAAAAAAATTAAAAGAAAAACCCTATCCTGGAGAATTGGAATTGATAATGCTTTTCCTACAGAGATTGTTAGTAATTGTAAAGGCATTAAAAACCAAATCTTTCAGCCAGAAGATTCCTCTTCCAGTTGAAGTTTGTTCTTCTTACTGGAACACAATTGTTTTTAAATCTAATGTCCTACCTTGAGTTCTCTGTGATTATTAAATCCAATGGATTGAACCCCAGAATCTCAGGGGATATAAACGGATCCAGACTTTCAATGCTAATTGCTCCCTGAGAGGAAGCCCCGTTCACTTTTAGGAAATGGACGGGCCTTCCCATCAGGATAAGCAAATTACTTTGGGCTGTACAGAAAAGGTAACCAATCTTCTAAAACGATTCATTGGCCTTAAAACAACAAGGACATGCAAATCAAGCTGAATCATTAAAAATTCCTTGAGGTCAGGGGTCAAGGCCTGTAGTAAGCTGATGAATCGAATCTGACTTAATTAAAGCAAAGCACCAACCTCATAGAATACCCGAGTTAAAGTCCCCTGTGCTCTCATTTTCCAGCCTTTTCTACCAGGCACTATGAAAAAAGCTCCCTCGTTCAAGACAGATAATCTCAGGAGGTACACGCATGCTGAATTTAAGGTGTCTCTGGCATATCCCAGTGGAAATGTCCACTAGGCTGTCTAGAATGCAAGACCTTGAGAGATCAGAGTTAGGGACATAAACTTGGGAGTAAGTAAGTAAAACCACGTAGGGATGAGCTGGCCCACGGAAGGCAGAGAAAAGAGTGACTAGTTTAGAATGGTAGTTAAGATCACAGAGTCCCTGCTCTGCCCTTTTCTGGCAGGGGGCTCTCAGGCATGTTACTTAACTCTTCTAATGCTCCATTATCTCATCTGAAAAATCTAGTCGATAATCATGGCTCTTTTAGAAAATTGTGGTGAGGACTAATTGAGACAATATACGCAGACTTGGATCACCTGGTGCACCTGGCCCTCCTAAATGTTACCGATTACTGTACAGGGGTCGGCCAGGGCAGTGGCCTGAGGCACGTCCACGAGGAGGAAGAAGGAGCAGCAGAGAGAGAGGAGAGATGAGGCCAAGCAGGAGGGATCGGTCAGATAGGCTAGAGGTAAGGGAAGACTAGGACGAAATGATTCATTGATTAGCAATAAGAAGTCATTCCGACTGGGCCAGAGCTGTGCGGGGGGGAAGCCAGACAGACTGTTTCCAAAGCAAAACAGGCAGCAATGTTAGCATTAGGAGAGATCCAGGAACCAAAGGATACCTTAAAAGAAGGTTAAAAAATGCCAAAATAAACTTTTATTCAATTAGCATTTTTATGAGTACCAAAGTAATACATAATCAATGCAGAAAACCTGAAAAACAAAAATACAAAGAGGAAAAGAAATGTTGCTTATTCCACCATCCAGAGAGATCTACAATTTTTCTGTGTATGTGTATTTATAGGAGGGTGCGATAAGAATACTTCATTTTGTCATGTGACAAGCATAGTCTGTATTTGCCCAATATTTTGAAACCTAATATTTAAAGATACTTGAAGAAAACTTTGAAGAATATCCTTATGATATTAAAATAGACTAAATAAGCCTTTTTGGCCAGGCACAGTCGCTCACGCCTGTAATCCCAGCACTTTGGGAGACTAAGGCGTGAGGATTCCTTGAGGCCAGGAGTTTGAGACCAGCCTGGCAACATAGGGAGACCGCATATCTACAAAATTATAAAATAGCCAGGTGTGGTGACACACACCTGTAGTCCTAGCTACTCAGGAGGCTGAGGCAGGAGGATTGTTCCAGCTCAGGACTTCAAGGCTGCAGTAAACTATGATTGTGCCACTGTGCCACAGCCTAGGTGATAGAGCAAGACCCCATCTCTAACAAAACAAACAACAAAACAAAACAGAATAAAAATCTGTCATAGAATTGAGAGAGAGAAAAAAAAGCCTTTTTAAGTATGTCGCAAAATCTAAAAGCCATAAAAGAAAGGCTATAAAGTCTGCTTCGTATAAATGTAAACTTTCTTCATGGCCAAAAAACACTATAAACTATGCAGAAAAATAAATAATAAACTAAAAATACATGTGAAAAACAAAAGTTTGCCTTTTGGATTATATCAAGAGCTCCTTCAAATCAATAGAAAAGGATCGACAACCAACAGAAAAACATACAAAGGATAGGAAAATAGAGTTCATGGAAAACAAAATAAAAATGGTTCTCAATATCTGACCAGATATCCCTCTTACTTGTAATAAGAAAGATGCAAATTAAAACCACTCCGATATATGTTTTTTCCTCATCAGTCTGGCAAAGATCAGGAAGTCTGAGAGTACCATTTGCTGACAAAAGTATGAGGAATGTTCTCACACCTCACTGGAGGGAGTGTTAAATTGGTACAACCTCTGTCTGTCTCTATCTGTCAAAATTTCCCATATCCTTTGAGCCAGCAATTTGATTTCTAGGAAACTATCTCACTGATACATTCATAAGTGTGAAATCGCACATGGACAAGATTATTCACTGTAGATTTAGCTGTAACAACAAAAGATTGGAAACAACCTAAAATTCCATCAGTGGGGGATGGGTTAAATAAATGGAATGCCAGGGCTAAAAAGGAAGAGGCAGCCCTGTATCTCCCGATAAGAAATGATTGCTAAAACACATTCAATAAAAAAAAGCAAAGTGTAGAACAGTGTAGTTAGTGTACCACCACTTATGTAGAAGAATAAAAATAAATATTCATGGGAAATATAAATATTTTATTTATAAATGCATGCAGTATTTCCAGAAGGAATCATAAGGAACCAGTAACAATAGTTGTCTCTAATGGCTCAGGCATAGCAAAAGTGACTTATTTTTCACTGAGCATCCTTTGAGACCTTTTGAATTTCGTGCCATGGGTATGTGTTACCTGTGCAAAAACTAGAAACTTAAAACATAACATTTTAAACCAAAACGAAATCTATGAGCCACTCTATTTGCCTTTTTTTCTTTTTTTGCTGGCCATTTCTGGCTTTTTAAGCTATCTTTCCCCTTCTTGCTTGTCTACCTTGATCCTTTTCTCTCTTTTTTCTCTTACCCCCACCTCTGTCTAATATTACAACAACTAAACAATAACAATTAGCATCTGCTGACAATTTAGTATATACCAATAACTGTGCTTCATGGATATGATTTCATTAAATTCTCACAACCACCCCCAGATGGTTTTATTTTCCTCCATTTACCAATGAGGAAACTCAGGCACAGGGAATTGAAGCACCTCACCCAAAGCCACACAAGTAGTAAATGATGGAGCTGGGATTTAAACCAAGGGTGTCTCTGCAATCCATGTTTTTCCTAGTAAACCATACTGCCTGTGACATGGAATAAGTATATATATATTTTAAATTTTTGAATAAAATATTATAGTCTTTGTTTCTAATTTGCGAATCAAACGAGCTTAATATTTTATATGGCTTTTAAAAAGCATATACAAAGAAAATTTTATAAATTAAGCTACTCTTTACTTCTAAACCTTTGATAATTATTTTCAACACCTAAATTTGCAAGGAGACCCCCACATTTCATTCATTTCTCAGCCTGTGCACTAATCAAGTGCTTAAAACTGTGCTATTCCTTGGCATGAGAAAGATGAAGCCCTCAAGAAACTCTCAATCAATTGTAGAGAAAGAAATAATAACAATAATAATAGCTCATGTTTATTGAGTCTACCATGTGCCAGGCAGGTGCTAAGAACTTTACGTAGGTTCCCACAACCATATGACATAAGGTACAACTGTTACCCCCCTTTTACAAATAAAAGCAATGAAGCCCAGATGGATCTTCCCAGTGGATCATAGCTTGTAAATTACAGAACAAGGATTTGAACCCAGGCAGTTTGGCTCTAGAGCCTGTGCCATTGCGCCACTGCCTGGAAACAGATCAGTACAGTACATGACTTTGTGAGAGAGCCCAGAGGAAAACCTGCATCATTCCTGGAAATGGATCAACAGACGCTTCCGGGAGGATGGAGGCATGAGTCTCGATAGAAGTTCAGAACATAGAGACGTCACGGCATCCGCAAGATGTAATTCTACCCTGCGCTGAAACTGTTCTGAAAAGACTTACATCCTTTGGAAAGAAAAAAAAAAAGTAGCATAGAGTCCCATGTGACCTGCCTGGGAACTGTGCCATGTAATGGAACCAAGTTCTATCAGGGAGTTTTATGTTTTACTCAATATTCTTAAGTTTGGCTGTAACATAGACAAGTATCAACCAAGTTCCTGTCATCGGTAGGTACTGTTAGAAGAGGACAGAAGATTGGATTTAATGGCATTGTTTGTTTTTTTAATGCAACATCCTAGAAATACGCAACAGAACTGTAGCAGAGATGAATCAGAAGGAGGATGCAGCACAAGATGCCATGCCAAGAATAATATTAAGAAAAGTGATTCTCTGTCATTCTGGTACAGTTAAGAGCAAACTTATTATCCAAGAACCAGCAATCCCTTAGAGACCCTAAGAACCCTTCAGGGCTCTCCTCATCCTGTTCACTCAGGGGCCCAAAGCCAACCCCTTTATTCATCAGCTCTGGTTGGGGTGGGACAGTGACGAAGCAGAAATCCTAGGTTTCTGGGCTGCTGCCTTGCTGCATCAAATTCCCACACTGTCACTAATCTCCAGTTCCTAACTTGGCCCATGGCTCAAAAGAGCTAGGCTCAGCCTCTGCCCCAATCCACCAAGGCATGATCCAGTATCTGGCTGGGGGAAACCCAAGGGCATCTAATTCTTTCCCATGCATATCCTAACTCTCCCTAATTCAACTGGTAGCCTGTGCCTATCTGTTTACAGAAGTAGCAGCCTTCATTTTGGGGCATAGAAGCAGCATACTTTGATGAGAACAATCTCTTTCCTTAAAATGCTTTTCAAAATTGCCTTTGAAATGAGACAAGATCAAAGGGTCTTTAATGCCTTTGATACACTCTTTTCTTACACTCCCCAAACAGTACTCATATAATAACTAATCTATGGATTGAATTGATTTTGCCTTCAAAATATCCCTCTGTTTCCTTGGGCCCACTGATTTGCTGGAAAATATTAAAAACTAGCTGGGCAGCAGAAGGAGGACAAGGTTCTGATTTGTAGCATTTGCCAATTTCCATGGTATAAATATTTCCGCCTTGTCTAATTTCAAGCTACCATCAGGAGTCACTAAATGCAGAGTTAGGAAGCGGTAGGCACAACTGGCTCTCTTGAGCCTGAGCAAGCCAGCTCCTGCACACTCCAGATGGCTGGCCTCCATCTGGTCTTACGTTGAGATGATTGCAACAGCCTCCGAGCCCACCTCCGTAACTCCAGTCCCCCGTGGTCTTCTTCCTGCTCGCTCAGATTAAATACTTTCATCATATCACTGTCTTTAAACCGTGTTCCTTGGCTCCCTATTCCCTCACTTCCTTCAGTTTCTCATCCGTAAAGTGAGGATAAAATAGCCACCTCCATAGAGTGAAGTTTAAATGAATTAATGTATGTAAAGAATCTAGCCCAGCACCTAGCATTCAATAAATACCTGATCGATCCTACATATCAATCCTCAATTACTCAAAATACCTTAGAAGGAAAACAATACTGTGGTTATAGAATTCAAGGGCCAGGAGTCCTCCTAGGACTTCACCCAATATGTCCAAACTATCCCAAATCGGTGCTTACAATTATATTTTTAAAGAGATCAGAGGTGAGGGTCGGGGGGAAGAAAGCTGAAAAATCCAGTAGTTCCCCATTTCAGAATCTCAGAGTCCTCAAGAGAGACCATGGCCAAACACCCAAATACCTTCCCTGACTATCATCAAAGGATGTTATCTGCTTCTACTCCCACAAGAAATACAGTTTCCCCTGTACAAGTAACACAATCACAATAGGTGAGAGGTCACCCGAGGGCTATAGCCAGAACTAGAGACGGAAAGGAGAGAAATGTTGCAAGAGTGGAAAATCCTTATCAAGACATATATATTTCTTTTTCTGGCTTTGTAAAACAGGCCCCGATAAGAAATTTCAAGATACAAGAGGTAATGAACCACACAAGATGAGGAGAGATGATGACACCATCAACCATGACAATTCTCCATACATACTGCCACCAATGAAGAGCAATGAGCTACTGATGCCCACTGTGAAGTCCAACCAGAGCTTGTCTATGTCTAGAACCAGATGAAAGCAGCTTCAGCTGAACTGAAAACTCATTTCCATGATGTCAAACAACCAGCACAACTTACTGATTTAGGGATTATACTACTCCACGAACAACTGAGAAGTTAACCTCCCAGGAAACCCAGTGATTATTTTAAATGTGTCTTATCCCCATTAAAACATAAACTCTTTCCCTGTGCCTTATGAAGTGAATAGAGTGCATATGCAAGAGTCACCTATAAACCTCACTTGATACTTTCCTTCTGAACTCTGTTGTATCTATAGCCATTATTTACCCCACCTCTATCCAGAGAGTTACCCAGAATGTTATGCATACAAAGAAGTATAAAAAAGAAAAGCAGGGTTATGGTATTTTCCTGTTTCATATAGATATATATGTATATATATAAAATAAATATGTATATCTACATGGAAAAATGACTTGAATGATTATACCATAATGATAACAATGATTACTGCTGGGTGATAAGATTATATATTTTCCAAATTTTTTTTTCCTTTTTGCCTATCTCTATTTTCTGTTTTCTACATTGAATATGTGTTACTTGTATAATTCTTTTTAAGTTAAAAACACTTAATTTTGAATATTGACCGGTTCCTGCTTGTATAATAACTAAGAAATCTGCTACTTCCTTGCATTGGTATGCTAGGCTCTGGCATCTCCTGAATCAGTTTAGTCCTGCATGAGGCCACCAAGATCCTGGGCATGTCAAAATGGATGGCATCGTGACCAGCCAAAACAGGTCTACTAAGTGGTCCTTGGGTGAGAACTAGAAGACAGCATGAGACTTTTGGGCTTTCAAAAACTACTTCTCAATTTAGAGATCCCTGTTCCTAAAGTTCCATTAAGAGTAGACTCTATATTACTAAGTATGGCCAGTGAAGATCCACAGAAGCACAGAATGCTCAAGCTAGGAGGGACTTTAGAGAGCATCTCTCTAATCGAGCCCAGAGATGGGAGAGCACCTTGCCCAGAATCCTCCAGTTAGTCGTCATCTCAACACTCAAATCTGCCAAGAGCTACACTTGCAAAACACAAGAAACCAAGGTTTTAGCAATGCAGTAAAAAGACAAGCCTAATTCAGGGAAACTCTACACTCAGCCAAAATTTTTGCTGGCAGTATAAAACCCCAGCTTCCTTCTGAATCCTGTAATCCAAGTCAAGTCCAGAAGGTCAACAGGGCCTTTACAAGCCTGGCCAAGAGAGTGCCCATACAATATCAGACAGAAACAGCCCAGGGCCAAATCTCCTTCTGACACCTACCCTGCCCCAGACTACACACTTGCTGTCTTCAACAGCTTTACTGGGTCCACAGTGAACAAACATAACACAGAGAAGGAGTATATATGACAGTCTTTCTGTTGGTTGTCCTAGAAGGATGGGAGGATCTGAGGCACTTAATGGCAGTCACTTAGGCACCAAGCCCCCAAACAAACCTTTGGGAATAGGAAGCCATTTCCACACATCCTGATCGCTTACCGAGCCGACTAGCGAAGCAGGTCATGCCTTCCCTCCTGTCCCCACATTCTGCCCCACCTCTCCCCCATCACCGTCTCATGGGAAGTAGCACATAGGAAACATGGCCTCCAGGGTAAGGGATATAGGGAAGTCACCCCACAGAGCCCTTGGGGGACATAATACTGCAGCTCAGACATGGACCACCGTGGAGACCCAGCAGCACAGGGGGAGCTACAGGCCTGGCAGAAAAGTGACAATAGATGGCCGGCCCAGGCTTCCTGTGTACACAGGCCTCTAGGGCCACCCTCACATGGAGGGGGCAGCGCCCATCGGAGCCATGTCTATGGTAGGTCTGCAGGTCAAGGACTCTGCTCTGTGCCGCACACACCCATACACGTGCATAGCTACATATAACATAGAATTCAATAGCTCGAAGAAATTACCTGTGATTCTTTGACATGCTCACCTGAATCTGAATTCTTCTGTAACATTTTAAATCAATCCAGGTAGGTCCTTCTTCAGGAATAATAGAACTCAATGTCTCAGAATTACAGAGTGCTTAACATGTCCAAAGCATTTCATTGACATTATTCCGCCGTGAAGACTAGAGAGGCCTTCCCTACCTTCGTGAATTCAGCTTGCTGAGGAGAACACACATGAGGCTTTGTTCAAAGGGATTAAGACACTCTCTTTTTAGCAAATAACTACCCAAAAGGGCAAGGAAGGGAGGTGAAAGACGTCATAGCCAGGCCAGCAGAATCCCCTGGTCTTACTATTACATGTGATGATTTCAAATGATTTCTTAGTACCTTAATTTTGAGAGAAAAGAGGAGAAGAAACCAACCAATGCTTTGCATGTTTAGTTTCTGCCTATGACACTGAACTCAGAGAACTGAGATCTTTAGAGAAACCAAAGATGCATTAAATGACTCGTGAGAATGAATGAACTTATTGCTCCTAGCTGACAAATTGAAGGTTCCTAGTTATAAAGCAGAACCAGCAGCCACCAACATAGAAGGCCTTCCTCGCAGACGAAGAAGAGACAAAGCACTGAAACTCAGCCTGAGGGACCTCCCCAGCCCTAGAGGGCCGGGGCAATTGACTCCTTCACGATCAGCAAAGCAATTTCACATGACGAAACCAGCTTCAGAGCAACTTGCTTATCAACATCTTGAGATCAGGACACTCTCTTCTAGGCCTAGAGACCAGGGTGAAGGGGATGCAGGGGTGTCCCCCAGCAGGGGGAGTCTATATTATTGCCCCAAAAGAGGCCACTTCCCTCCTAATATTCCTGGGATTTTCCACTTCAGCAGGGGGAAGGTAACTCAGCACATAGCAAAACGATGAGGGCACAGAACAGATGACCTCTCTACATAGCTTTTAATCAGAAACACAGCAGGGCAGATGAGCCCCTTCCCTGACCTAGGGGGAGCGAGGTCCAGCCAGAGCATACCTTTTCCCTCAGAAAAGCTAAGGCCAGACCAAGGTGTCCAATAGGACATCAGAGCTGAGGCTGTAAGGCCAGGACTGAGACTGAACCAGGCTGGGAATTGTCAAGAGCTTTGGTCACCAGACCTGGCTGCCCTTCAATTTCTGCTGGCTCTTTCCACACGTCCCTAATATTGTCTGTCCAAGTAAAACCACCACTCTTCCCAAACCAGGATACTTCCCAGAGCCTTCAGGACTGGTATCTGCTCAGTGGGACTCAGTCCCAGAAGAAGGTGTTAAATCACCCACAGTTTCATTTTGCAAACTTTTTGTGACTTGGTGACAAGTGAAACTACATTCTAAAAGCAACTGCAAGTTCCCTAGTACCCAGTGACTTCCCTATTTTTCTTGAGACTCTCTCTCCTGTTAAATCACAGACCCATCCATCTCCAACCTCCAGAATATAGCCAGAAAGCACAATACCACATCTTAACTTGTGAGATGTGCAGAAGAATTTTCCTCCTACAAGCTTAAGTACCAAACGGAAGTTACTTTTTCCCCTTCATCTTGAATATGTTAGTAGACTCTGAACTGGACTCTAACAACATTAGGAAAGTAGTCATGGGCAATAATTCTGGGGGACACAGACAGGACCAGCCCTCCCTACATAAGGTGAACAAGGAAGCAGAGCTGCCTTGGTTTCCCTTCTCCTTCCCCACATACTCCCATTTGTCCTGCCTCTCTTGGTCTCAGCTGGCAGTCACTTCAAATCAGCAATGGTACAATACAACAACTAAGAGATTAGTTAATAAATGCTGACAGCACAGCCCTTCCTGGTCATTCATACATATTAAAATAAGGGGAAGATTTTGGGGCAAGGGCATACGGGAAATCTCTGTACCTTCCTCTTGATTTTACTGTGAACCTAAAACTGCCCTTTAAAAGAGTCTTAAAAAAAAAATACAAGGGACGAGCCCTCCAAGTGGAAAACCCATTGAGCTGCACAGGAATGACGCTATCATGGTGGAATTGTGCATGTTGCATTAACGCTTTGGAGCAAGGGAGAGACCATTTCTCCCACAAACAAATGCCAGCCCAGGCACTGACACTAATGAAGATCCATGCTAGCAACATGCAGGGGGCAGACAGTGTCACCAACCTCTCTTCACACATGCATTCCTACCCCCGCACAACTTGCCCTTTTTTGACTACCAGAAGCATAAGATCTATGGTTAAGTCAGGACCCTCCACATTCAGGGGCCATTTTCAGGGGTTTGATTAATAACAATGAGCATGCATGGGAAGACTGTGGACTTCTGACATAAAAGCACTTAGCAGAAGGCCTTGGAAAACGCCGAGGAGCAAGACACAAGCTGGGCTAATTATCTAAATCAAGGGACCTGGTTTGGGGATTTTAATGTTCTCAAAAAAGAAGAGATCTCCCTGCCCCTCCCCCCTCCCCCCCACTTTGTGCCATAAGGCATTTTCAACAAAACCCAGACTCTCATTTCTTCAGAGGGAAAATGATTGGGACACCACATCACTGGCACAGCGGT
>RJWJ010044383.1:0-12199 GCA_004363605.1 Indri indri | reverse complement strand
AGGGGGGAGGGGGAGGGGGAGGAGGGGACGGGTATATGCATACACAAAGAGTGCAATGCGCACCATTCGAGAGATGGACATGCTTGAAACTCGGACTCGGGGGGAGGGGGGGTAAGGGCAACATATGTAACCTAAACATCTGTACCCCCATAATATGCTGAAATAAAAAAAAAAAAGAATTTGTATCTCATACTTGTTATAGACATTCTTTTATTAGGCAAAATTGTGTTATATATCATTGCCCATACCTGTATTCGTCAGGGTTCTCCAGAGAAACAGAACCAATAAAATGTATATACAGAAAAATATTTATTTTAAAGAATTGGCTCATGTGATTGTGAAAGCTTGGCAAGTTGAAAATGTGATGGGAGAGTTTGGCAGGCTAGAGACCATGCGAAGAGTTTCAGTTCAAGCCCAAAGGCAGGCTGCTGGAGAATTCCTCCCCCAACTTGCTTGGGGGAGGTCAGCCTTTTGCTCTATTCAGGCCTTCAATGGATTGGATGAGGCCACCCCACATTATGGAGGGCAATTGCCTTAGTAATAGTTTACTGATATAAATGTAAATCTCACCCAAAAATACATTCATGGAAACAAGGAGAATAATGTTTGACTAAATATCTGGGCACTGTAGCCCGACCAAATTGATACTTATAATTCATCATCACAATACCCAACAAGTAAAATATGTGCAAAATAAATACCAACATAGGTATTTCTAAAACTTCTTCCCAGAAATAATCCAAATCTTCTGAATCCCTGTTTGACTACTGTCTGTGTACAGCATTTCCTCAAAGATTCCATAAAGAAACTAAAAGCCATTAGTGATGGGCTTTTAATCTGGCTTTGAATTTATGTAGAGCTAGCCTACTCCTGGCTTCTCCTTAGAGAACATTGTTAAGCAATTCTGATTGAGCTCCTTCATCCCCTCTCCACAAGGATTTGTTTCCTAGGAAGGTGAGAAGAGTGCCCCGCTATTGTCTCCACAATTTTCTTCCAAATCAATGACTCCCATTCTGAAAATGTTGTTGCTTGTTCTTTTGATATTCATATATGCACCAGCAATGATAATTGATGACTGCTGCCCAGCTTTAGTAAAAGCAATATACCATCAACTTTAAGACACACCTTGATTTCATAAAAGGTAAAATGTGAAAAATAAATATGCAACTTAGAATCGATGAAATAATTTATAACATCTTCCCTTTCTCTTTTCTCCTTCCAGGACTCCAATTAAATGCATGTTAAACTTTTTATATATTTAAGTATCTTTCTCCTCATATTTTCCACCCTTTTACTGCCACTAAATCCATCCTTTGGGTCCTTAATTTTCATCATTGTGTTTTTCAGTTCCAGAATTTCTAGTTGATTCTTTTGTTAATAAGCAATGTTCCAATCTTTATGGTTTCTAGTTACTTGCTGAAATTTTCATGTTTGTCTTTTATCTCCAGGAGTATTGCAGGTATTTTTTTACAGTTATAATTTATGAAAGGACAAAGGGCTTTTTAAAATAAATGAATGAATGCACTCTGTGGAATAGAAACCATATTGCATAACCTGCAACTACAAACAGTATATGCACAACAGAGCACAAAGAATTTCGATGATGGATTCTGCTATCAGTTTTTAGTTCCTCCCTGCTAAGGAAATTGTATAACACAGTGGTCACAAAGTCAGTAAGAGAGACATACCTTTGAGTTCTGGCCATGCAATCTTGAGCAGTTACTTTGCTTCTCTGAATTTCACTATCTTTATGCATACAATTAAGATAGTAACAGTATTGATCTCAAAGGGTTATCTTGGATCAAGTTGGAGTAAGTATAGACCGAGTACGTAATGCACCAACATAGTACCTGGCATATAGTCAACACTGAATAAATGTACTCTATCATCATTAGGGAATTGGTGAGATCCAACACCTTATCTGGGACAGTCTGTTTCTTCCTTTAGGAATCCCTCATTCTAGTCACATGTGTGGCACGGGTTCTGGGATGTCTGCTGCTTCTTCCAGGTCCAGTAAGTCTTGAGCTTTGCTGATGCATTAGCCCTAAAGTTTGTACTTATGGTACATCGTTAAGTTCTAGGGCTTTATCCACTGATGTACAGTCTAGAAAGCCTTGCTTTCTTCCATCCTGTTCTGCAAAGTGCTGGCCGCGCAGCATGCTGCAGCTTTCTATCTCTCTAATGGAAGTATTCTTGTCTGCAGGAGCCTTGGCGATTGGGGGATGGAAGCGGGGTAGAGAGGAGGATGGGAGCAGTTGTGGGACAAGTTGAAAGGGAACGTCTAAATTCCTGCTGGCAATACAAGCCACTTCTTGTGTAGGGTACAAATTAGAAACAGATCTTCCAGTGCACAGAAATATAGGTGCTGAGATAACTCCTGGACCAATCTATACACCTTTCCCCTTTAAATTTGCTCAGGAGAGGTTTGTGGGTGTTCCTGTTGTGCTTTTTAATTATACGTAGATTCCAAATCTCTAGGAAGGGTAGCATATGCCCACCAGAGCAGCCTGGGAAGATTATATGGAAACACTGGGCAATCACAGACATGGAAAACGTTAGCTAGCTGTGTGGAAGATTTGGTTCAGTGTGGATCAGCCCCAGCAGATGCCCTGCTACTATAAAAACTGCAGACTCCTCGAGATGACCTTACCTTCTTCTATTTGCCTTCTTCCTCCTTAAACTTGACATAACTTGATATAGAGAAGTTCCAAGTAGTTGGATTTGAGTTAATAAAAAAATGTAATTTCTATGAGTGTAGGGCTCATGCCTCATTTATCTCTGTATCCCCGGGGCTAGCTCTGTGCCTGGAACTTTATTGCTGCTGCTTAATTAATAAACAATGGTGTTGTTGAATTTGATCTACTCCAAATAATTTTGATCCATGATTAATCCACGTTTAAAGAAGAGTAACAATACATGCTTTGTTCTCTCCGACGCAACTTCTGGTGAAGAAAAAAAGGAAATGTTTCTAAAAATACTGCTAGACAGTGTCAAGATGTTTATTGTGATTTTTATTTATGTAACTTGGGATCTTAAGCAACTCATTTCTCTTCTCTATTGGAATTGTTCCATTCTCACAATATTGTGTCGTGCAGTAAAGATTAATATTGCGTGAGAATATTATAATCGTCTCTTTAAAAAGTCATATTCAGTTTAATGTGTAACATAAACATGAATACACTGGCTCCAGCCCTCATGAAGGAAAGTTATTGTGATATATATTTTTTTCCTGTTACTAATGTTTTTCCCAGGCCTTGCTGTAGTCATAATCACCGGGAAATATTTAGTGCCTGGCTGTGTGCATAGCCTTAAAAGAAATGTGATGATGGTCATTTGGGGGCAGAAACTGGATCCCACTTATTATTAACCTTCCCCCTTTCCAAGGCTAATCCCTCCACCTGGGCTCTGGTTCCCTCCCCCTCCTGCTCACTCCTGAAACCTTGCCCATCAGTCATACCTTTTCTAATACTTGCCTCTATCTCTCTCCTTCTCTAGGTTCCTTTCCCACAAGTTAATTCTGTACTTCAACAAACTTCAATGAAACACCTGCCATATGCCTGGCCCAATGCTGAGCACTGGGACAGATGCAAAGAATACAAAGACATTGTGTTGTTTTCCAGATTCTAGAAGCTCACAGTATAGTTCAGGATGTTGACATGTAAATAAAATATCAAAATACATACCTGTGGTAACAGAGGCATCTAAAATTTGCCATGGGAGTAAATATGGTCAGGTACCTCACCTAAAACAATTGCTCCTCCATTCTTCCTTTTATTGTAGAGCTTTCTTAAGGTAATATCAGACTGTCTTCTAGAATTCTTACTATGTGTCAGGCACTATGCTTGGTACTTTTACCTGCATCATCTCTTAGTACCCACAACAAATCCAGAGTTAAGTTCTATTGTTATCCTCACTCTACAGATCAGGGCATAGAAACAGAGAGAGGTTGAATAACTTGCTTTAGATCACACAGCTACTAAATAGTACCTACCTAAATGAGTTAAAATACTTTCAGTTGCAAGTAACAACAACAACAAAAAAAAGAAACCCTCAAATTAGATTAAATAATCAAGGGAATTTAGTGGTTTATATAAATAAAAGAAGTAAGATGAGCTTCAGGTAAGGTTTGGTCTAGCAGCTCAGCGATGTCATTATGTGCCCGAGTTCTTTCTCTCTCTCTCCTTTGCCTTCCATTTTATTAATTTCATCCTTACACTGACTCTGCTTGTGGTAGTAAAATGACTGCTGAAGTTTCCTGCACCACATACTTCTTATCCAGAAGAGAGATGTTTCTCTTCCAGCTATCAAACAGAGATTCTAGGCTTCCATTTAACACTGTCACTTTTACCCCTGAACCCACATAAAAACACCGCCTCAAGGAGAATGGACTGCTAGGACATAACCCTCATTGCCTCCTACACCACAGAGTTTTGGGAGAATTTGTTGGGATAATGTATGTCAATACTTAAACAATGCTGGCATATAGAACTGTTCACAGAGGTTTGCTATTACTGTTATTATTATTAACTATAGTCATGCACTGTATGAAGACATTTTGGTCAACAACAGACAGCATATACAAAGGAAGTCCTGTAAGATTATAATACATGTTATCATACCTTTTCTATATGTAGATATGTTTAGATACACAAATACTTACCATTGTGTTACAATTGCCTGTAGTATTCAGTACGGTAACATGCTGTATGTGCTTGTAGCCGAGGAGCAATAGGCTATACCACAAAGCCTGGGTTTGTAGTAGGCTATACCATCTACATTTGTGTAAGTACACTCTATGTTGTTCACACAATGATAAAATCACCAAATGATGCATTTCTCAGCACATATCCCCATCGTTAAGTGACTCATGACTATATTTTGTTATGTATGCATGTACTAAACATTCGTTCTTTCATTCATTTAACAAACATTCATTGTGTATCCTTAATGTTATAGGCACATTCTAGGTGCTGAGAATACAGCAGCGAACAGAACAAAATCTCTACTCTCCTGGAGCTGGTATTCTAGCAGAAGACCAATGAATAAATAAGCAGATATTAAAAAGTAAAAATCAGATATATACAATGAAGAAGAATAAGGAGGGTGAAGGAATAGAGTGACATGGGGAAAGTGCACTTTTAAGAGAGTGTTCAGAAAGTGACATTTGCACAGAAGCGTAAATGAAGTGAGCCTGTGAGCCATGTGTGTATCCAAGCAAAGGGCATTCCCAAAAGAAAGAACAACAAATGCTTTTAACTCCTGTGTTTGCCTCTAGCTTTCAGGGTTCCAGGATTATGTAAGAATCATAGGAAATTTCTGGCAGTGTTTCCAATACCAAATCAGACAATTCACAGCAAAATGCCTGGAAGCCTTAAAGCCCACTGCCTCTATCTCTGCCACTTCTTCCTTCTCCAACTTTGCGCAATGGTGCTTTTGTGTAATCTGCGTTAGTCTTCTGCTAGCAAGGTTTCTGAGAAATATAGTTTTCAGTCTTGCAACCCCTTGACTACAGGAGAGAGATTACAGGGGGAGAAATGGAGCTGAGCTGTCAAAGACATTTATGGGCCCATTTACGAATGCTATTTTTGTCGTTTTATATGTGGATCCTACAGGGGTAGATGGAGAATACCGTTTTTCTCAGCTAAGATTTTGGTGGGAACCAGATTACAGTCAATTTGAAGTTAAATTCTGGTATGTGCCTCGGATCCGAAATTTTGGGTGACTGCTTCAAGGCTCATCCATGTTTAGTCCTATCTGTGAGAATGATGAGGCCAAAGGTCTATTATAAAAATTAAAATGCACATCCAGTGATTTCAGGTGTTGGGCAGCTTGACTCTTCTACTACAGGTGTGCCACAGAGTTGGAGTAGCATTGATTCTGTGTAAACAGTTGCCAAATCCCAGGAGTTAGTCTTACTGGATTAAGTGACTGTGAACTGGTAATATTATTGCTCTTCAGGTGTGTGAAAACAGTAAAGCCTTGGAGATAAGCCTGCAGGTGATGACAATAGACAGATCAGGATTTCTGTGTGCATTTGACTTATAGTAAGTATTGAGAAGATTGTACCCTGGGACATTGTGATAACATGGGGGTGATGTCCCTGGAAGTTCGTTCTGCTTATTTTGTCTGACTATAGCTTCTTACTGTTCCCTGACCTAAGAAATCTAATCCTTCATTTAACACCAGTTAAATAAGATTGATTATTCTTAAAGGCGATTGATTGTTCTGCACTAGACTTTTGAGCAGCTTAACTCAGCTTTATTCAGGTGCAGTCTATGCAACTGAAATTAAGGGCCCTCAGGTTAGAATGTGTTTGGTGTTTATCATTTCATTGTATACATTTTTCAGCGATCAGTGGAAATTTCATTGCAGATGTTTTAATAATTGTTTCCATATTTCACACCCACTGCTTCCAAAGGTAGGAGGTTAGGACTTATCTACCCATAGAAACAAACACTCTAGAGAAAGCAACACTTGGTCCCCAACTTGACATTTGCCACCAAGAGAGGCAAGTCATGCAATATGCTGTCATCAACTGCCTGACACGCTCAAGGCCCAGTTCTCAGGTACCTTCTTGCTGAGGACCTTTCCATCTGTTCAGGCCATACTAACTCCCTGCTCATGCAACTGACAATGCTTATGGTCACAATAATAATGGACATAATTGACACAGATTCAAATGCACAGATGGTCATCCTCTGTTATTGTACTTACAATGCAATTTTCTTTAATTATTTTTTTGCCGCTAAAAGTGAACTCTGTAAAAACAGAGTTGATGCCTTATTCATTTTCAAATGCCCTGTATCAAAACAGTTCCTAGCACAAAGTAAATATTCAATAAATGATAAATACATGATGAATAAACAAATGAATGAATGAAGTGACATTTGAGCCCCAGTGGCTAATACAAGGTTTTTCCACTTGGACTGGGGACATGAATGAGTTTAAAATTCCTGCATAGGGGAAATGGTATCGGCTGATCTCTGCTCACTGACCCAGACGTGGCCTTTGGACTTCTCATCAATCTTCTTGTTACTTGATATTTCTTGGTAAATGGGCTTTCGAGGAGAAGAAATGGGCAAAGGGCTTGGAGTAAATGAGTAAAAAGTGGAGGGCGATAAGATGAAGGGAATAAATCCTAAAGAGTTGGTAGGATCAGTTGTCTGGGGGGGTCAGAAACAACTTGAAATTTGGGGAGTATCAGTGCAAAAACGACAGAAATATTTGGGATTCCCTTCACGGGTCTCAATGCCCTTTCCAAGCTATTGTCTTGGTTGTGCTAAGACAGAAATAATCTGCCCTGTGAAATGGAGAAGAGGCTGTTTTTTAAAAAGTATGATAATAAGGAAGGTAACTGAGCTGGAGAGAAAAGAAAGCAGCGCTGGAATTGGAAGGTAGGAGTTCTCATCCTGGCTCGGCTCGGCTGCAGCTGGTGATCCCAGGTAACTGACATAGGCTTTACGAGCCTCAGTTACCTCATCTGTAATATGAGGCTCGATTCCCACCTTACGAAGTTGTCATTAGGACTAAATCAGATAGTAGACACAAAAAATACTTTTTAAATGATACAGTTCTATATAAAAATGAGGTAATTTTTTTCAGAAAACGGGTGATGACAATTAAAACGGGCAAACATTTTATAATAAGCACATCATTTTTAAAAATCAGGAAAAATAATCAGGTTTATGCCTACCTAATTGTATGTACTTAGTATAAATTTCAGTCCACAGCCCAGGAACACAAAACTTCATCTTCCCTGTAACTGAATTTACATGTAGTACCTCTCATTCCCCTTTGTGGCAGGAAACTTAATGTTGGTCAATTCAGGGTAAGTCAGCCAGTCGAGTGGTTGTGTCTGTGTTTCTGAGGGAGCTGATGGGGTGTCACAGCATCGGAAGTGGTGCCTGGTCCTCAGCTACTGTCTGTCCCTGAGGGCATCTTTGGAGAATTAAGCCACCCATCGCACCTCCACCTGGCTTCACAGGGAGGGTTCCCTTCTGGAATCTTGACTTGGAAAAACCCTACTCCAGACAAGAATGCACCCTCATTGCTCTGGAGCCTGTATGGGAGTATATCCCACTGGCTGGTCCAACAGGAGCTGGTCCTGATTTATTTGATCTTGAAGACCATCAGATCAACATTTAAAATAAGCCACCACTGAAATCTCTGCTGCTCCAAGCATCTTAGATTTGGGGAACAATCACTCCCATCGTGCCAAGAAAAACCTGGAGAATTTTGACTTCCTCATGTTTTGTGACCTAAGTCTCATGATTCCAGGTCAGGATTCCCTTTTTCAAACCATCCGAGAGAAACCAAATAAATACACCAGTCCTCAGAATTCAAGGAGGCAGTTATCTGATGAATACAGGCTAGTTTTTTATTTTGGTCTTTTTTTTCAAACAACAGCAACTTGAGTTTCTGGGGAATAATATTTATGTTATTGGTTTGAGTAGTCTTAAATCCTATGTAGCATATGGTGGGATATAAAAATACAAACAAATAAATGTGTAGATGAATTTGTGCTCTCAGCACAATATGAATTCTTACAATTGAATATAGCATAAAAATAAATCAGTTAAATTCAGCACACTTTTGCTGAGTATGTTCATGGTGACATGTCCTGTACTAGTTTCCAGATCTATACAAAATAAAAGACGCTGATTTGATCCCCAAATGTTCACAGAACAGTGCATAAGTGTAGAGTCCATGTGTCTTTTCTGGCCAGGAATGGGGTATAGGGTACAGCATGAAGGAATAAAAGGGAAGAGAATCAAAGTCACCATCTATTGAGGATTAATGAGGTACTAGGCAATGATCATTAAAACCTCACAACTCCAGGTTCTCCTCAAAAGAGATCAAAGCAAACCCTGAGCTTAAAAAAGCAAAATACAAACTTTCATTGCATCCCAATGCAAGATGTTTCCAAAATAATCCATTTCCTTCAGAAATGGGGTAGAGAATGGGGGTGAGATTTGGGCAACACGTTTTTATGTTTAATTTTATTCAGATTGGAAACTTTGTATTTCATTGTCATACCAATTAAGAACACATTTATTGCTTAGCATTGTTTGAAATAATATCTACAATGTCCAAAGTTTCAATTAAAAGCATAAACTTCTTTCAAGCGCGAAAATCAAAACAAAAACACAAATATAAACTGCATTTCGTGCTGTATTAATATTTAGCTGTGTGGCCACAGATGAATATTTCTTTCTCTGTGAGGCTTTGTTTTCTCATCTGGCAAATGAGAAAATCGATGTGGACCATCTCCAAATTCCTTTCACGTGAATGAATATAACTATTTAGGTCATGCTTGTAAACAGTAGGTGATGATGAAGGTTCCTGATGCCCACAGTTGTATGCTGTAATGATTATTGCTAGGGTTATCAGGCATTGCTTCTCAAAGGGGTAATCTGATTGGGACAAGGATAAGGATCCTGTTGCAGCCCACCCACGTGAAAGGGTACCAATGTGCACCCAAAGCCAAGTGTTGAAAACAATGGCTGATGCTGTATTGCACAGCAGCCATGTCAGGAACTTCATACATTTATGTTAGTTAATCATTGTGAGAACCTTCTGAAAGCGTTGTCTCTGATGCTGGAAGAAATGTTCAGAAAAGTCAAATGACTTGCCCAAGGTAACACAGCTAGTAATTCACATTCACATTAGTAATTCACACTCACAAGGCATTCAGAGGGATTGCTTTGATACCCCAGCACCTCTCCACTGAGGCACTGGGCTAATGTAATTAACCCTGCAATCCTCTAGGAGGATTGTAAATACCCTCACCTGGGAGCCTCCACCTGCAAGCTTGTATATTGGTGTTGTGCCATCTCCCCTTTTTCCACCACAAGAGACACACACTGGGAGTACAGAGCCTGATGACATCGATTCATTGGCCTACACAGGGGTTTTCAACATTTGAAACAATATTTAAAAATTAGGAGATCACACATGAAGATGTGGATTTCCAGTTTCTTTTCAAAAATCCAAAGATCTGGAAACATGGAACCTGCATTCTAGCCTGGCAACAATGAGCTGAAGCCAGGGCTCCTCCCTGCCTATGCTGCATCTCTGCAAAACTGATAAAAATGTGCCCCACTGGGCTGATGGAGGCCAATGGGCTCACAGGTTGGTGAGAGGAGAGCAGGCTGGATTTCACCCACTCGCTTCCATAGCCTCTGCCCTTATGCACAGTTGTACATGGCTGTTCTAGCCAAGTGGCTCTCCCAGAAGATGGGGCACATGCTCTCTAGTTTGATACAATCCCTGACATTCCTGTAATCCTCCCCAGCACTAAGGCCCAGTGCCAAATCCAACTACTGAAAATCTATGTACTTTCAGAATTCTATACCCAGCCCACTTCACTCATTTCTCTTATCTCCCAGCCCCTGCAGATCTTTTCAATTGCAACCCTTTTTCTAGTGAGTTATGGAAGAAGGGTTGCATGGTGGCTTTCATATATATTTGCAAGAATATGCAAAAGAGATAAAATGGCAAACAGGCAGGTGTAGGCTAGATGTATCAATCATGGGGGCGGTTGATCCCAATCATTCCAAAATTTCCACTGGCGAACTTAAGTTCCTCCATTCCATGGGCCTACTTGGACTTCCAACAACCAACTCTCCTCTTGAGCTTTCTCTGAGCCTTAGGAACTGCTGCTGGTGGTGGCTTCCCTGCTCCCTCCATCTGCTTTGCTCCAAACTCGCAGCTCCATCCCTATCGGTTTATCCTTACCTTCTCTTAAATGCTCTGAGCAGCCCTTTACCATCCTTCCTTATTTCTCACAGAGCACTGGCTCACAAATCAATGTCAAAGCTGCCACATAGGATCATTCCAACTGGACACTGCCCTCTTCTCAATTAAGGAAGCAAACCCATTCATTGTTCAATGAAGCCCATTGCTCCTTGTTATGGGCTGAATTTTGTCCCCCAAGTAAATATGTTGAATTTTTAATCTCTAATACTTCAGAATATGACCTTATTTGGAAATAGGGTAGTTTCAAATGTAATTATTAATATAAAGTCATACTGGAGTAGAGTGGGCCCTTAATCCTATATGACTGATGTCCTTATGAGAGGAGGAGAGACACAGACAGACAGACAGACACAGGGAGAACAGCATGTGATCGGAGTGATGCATCCACAAGCCAAAGAATGCCAAGGATTGTTGGAAAAGGCCAGAAGCTAAGACAAAGCCATGGAACAGGCTCCTTCTCAGTGCCTACAGAAGAAATCAACCCGACCAAAATCTTGACTTTGGACTCCCAGCCTTCAGAACTGTGGGAAAATCAATTTTCATTGTCTTAAGCCACCCAGTTTGTGGTAACTTGTTATAGCAGCTGCAGGAAACAAATATACCCCATTTAATAAAAATCAGCGCAAGTCTGGCAGCCCAGGCCTGGACTGCTAAAAACGGTGTGGTGGGGATTTATTTGACAGGGATGAGGCCCAGTGGCAAGTAGCTTTGGCTACTTTTGATAGCCTTGGTGAACTGAGCAGATTAGAAACTATAATTTTTCCATTCTGTGTCTTAAATATGATACGAAGTCTTTTGTTTTTTCCTAATGTGCTCTCTGCCACTCTATTCCCTCTCTCCCCATTCCCTAACATCTCAGCCAGTAGTATGCTGAGAAAAATTTTTCCATGCATAGATGCACTGACTCACTCCTTTTCAACAACACCGTCTTCCTTGATCAGTCGCTACCCTCACCAAAGTGATGGTGCATTTAGGTCATAATCAAGGTAGCTACGGCAGTAGATATGAGATGCAGCTTCATGCCTGAGGTATTTTTGCTTTTGGTCTCTTTTCTGAATCTCTGCTCTAGAGTTCTGTGTTTCCATTGTCTTAAAAAATGTCCATGTCCAAATGATGATAATATGCAAAATCCTCAGGCTTCAGGTTTGCTCCTGTCTACTCATTATGCACTTGACTGCCTTTGGATGATGGCTTTTGAAATTCTTGAGGCATGTTATGGACGTTGACTTCCCATGCCTGCCTACCAGAGATACAGAGAAGCTACAAATGGCATTGTCACCAGAAAATTGAGGCACAGAGAGCTTCAGGTAACAGCACTTCAAGAAGGACTGCAGAGAAAATCTATTAGGTAAAGAAATTTGAATACAGATTTCAATAATCACTCCTTTCCATTCTCTCTCCTTCTGTTTCTCTCTTTCTCCTCCCTACCCCTTTCTTTCTG
>RJWJ010044382.1:0-13108 GCA_004363605.1 Indri indri | reverse complement strand
GGTGTAGAAAATGGGAATATGTTTGTCAAGGGGTACAAAGTTGGAGTTATATAGGATAAATAAATCTAAAGATTCAATATAATGGATGATGACAGTACTATATTGTATACAGGAAATTTACTAAGAGAGTAAATTTCAGTTGCTAGTACCACAAGAAAAGGGAATTATATGAGGAGATGGCTATGTTAATTTGCTTGACTGTAGTAACCATTTCACTATGTATATGTATGCCAAAATATCATGTAAACCTTAAATATATAGAATTTTAAAAACTTTCCCAGATAAACAAAAGCTGTGGGAGGTCATCTCTACTAGCCCTAACTTATAAGAAATGTTAAAGGGAGTTCTTCAAGTTGAAATGAAAGGACATGTACTAATAACATGAAAAATGTAAGAAGGTACAAAACTCACTTATAAAAGTAATAATATAGTTAAGTTATATTCAGAGTACTCTAATACTGTAACGATAATGCATAAATCACTTTTTCCTCTAGCATAAAAGTTAAAAGACCAAAAATTTAAAAATGACTATAGCTACAATAATTTTTTGACAGATATACTATATGTAAAAGATGTAAAATGTTATAGCAAAACAATTTTAAACTTTTCTTCAGTTTTGTATTCTTTAGTGATAACCTCTTAGCCTTCTTTCATACTCCTTAAAATTAGTTTGAAATAGTCCTCCCTCCATTCTCAATTCGCTGCAATCAAATAATCACCTGCAGCTTTTCAATGAAGCAGACAAAATTCCCTACAGCCTCCAAATTGCCATATGTAATAGTCTCCTTTCAGCTTTTCTAATATTTAATTTTTCTAGAGGTTTAAAAACTATTGGTCATTTTCTTCTTCTTTTCTTTTGAAATTATATCTTCTCTTGAATTCCATGACATAAAGCTTTTCTTTTTTAATTTAGGGTTATTTCATTTTGGTTTCCTTCTCTTTATCCATCACTCATTGCGTTTTGGTTTCTAGTTTATATTTTGTAAATTCTTTTCCTCTTTGTGTAATCCACATTGTTCTTATGACTTTAATTCCATGATAAAATATTTTGATAATTTTCAGATATGTATTACTAATTGTTCTCTTTGAGTTCGAGGCCTTTATTGGTTTGCTCATTAAACATCTATACTCAGATGGTTCATGGATAATTAAACTCAGGTGTCCCCAAAAAAACAATTTTCCTCTAATATATAACTCAACTCTATGCTTTATTATGGTTTTTAAAAAAGTACTATCACCCATGTACATTAGTCAGAATTTTTTTTTTTGCTTTTAATTTCTGTGGTTTTTTGCTTTTTATGTGTTATCAGTATGCTTCTGCCCTATTTTTACTCCTCATGTGTATTCAATCAGGCCCCAAGTTATGTATGCTCTGACTCCTTTGGATCTTCCAGTCTTCATTTTGAATATAATGTACTTCTTATACCCACTTTTTATAATTGCAATTTTTCCCCAAATGGTCTCTGTGCTTCTAGTCTTGATTCCCTTCAAACCACTCTCAAGAACTTTTAAAATAATTTCTCTAGAATAAAAACTTGATTTGGTGACACTCCTGATTAAAATCTTTTTTAATTGTTCTCTGACATTCGGATCATACACAAACATAATAATGTTAACTTCTCAGTTCATTTTCTTTAATGCGTACAATGTATGTATTATATAATATACATAACATTAGATATATTAAGAGAAGATTTAGAAATAATCTGGTAGAAGAAAAACTATTACAGTAATCAGATAAAATGTTTAAAATATTCACAGTTCTAAATTTTTCTAGGAGGTTAAGCATAATAAAAGCTGAAAATAATCTTCTCAACTTTGTATCAGGAAATCATTGTGGCTCCTTGGGAAATGATGGTGATAAAAACCAGACAGGAGTATCCTCTAAGAGCTTAAAGTTAATAGGACAGAGAGGAAAAATAAAAATAAAAAATAAATCTCTGTTTACATATATGGTAAAAGAGAAAGGAAGAGACAAAGGGAAGGTAAGAGGTGCCATGTTCTTTTTAACAACTAGTTCTCATGAGAACTAAGTGAGAACAGCACCACACCATTCATAAGGGATCTGTCCCCACAACCCAAGCATCTCCCACTAGGCCCCACCTCCAACACTGGGAGTCATATTTAAACATGAAATTTGGAGGAGTCAACTATCCAGACCATAACAGAGATGCTCAAATTCTAAGACACGTGAAGCTAACCACCCTTCGGGGACTCTAGCCTGCTATATGTGCAAACATTATGGTCCATCCTATGAACATTTTTTCAACTGATGAGCAAATTATAGCAAGGACATTTAGAATTACTCTTATTGAAAGCTTGGCACTTGTCCTCGAGGCTGCATCAGAAGAACGAGAACAAATGATTTGGGAAGAAGGAAAGAGAAGTTTATTACTTTGCTGGCAAAAGAGGAAAATGGCAGACGATCATTTCAAAATCCAAATTCCTGTCCATAAACAGAAATACAGAACTTTTAAAGGGAGGGCCCTCAGTTCCAGGATATTTTTATTAATGATTCTAATCATCCCATCTCTGCCAAAGACAAAGCCATGACCTCTGCACACCTGGGAGGCCCACCCAGACTTCCTCTGGTCAGGTGCCAAGGCTAGGATGGTGCCGGTGGGCCTGGGATGGAGCCCACAGTTCAGCTAAGCTATCTCCTTTAACACAAAAAACCACAAGACTTTCCCCTGTCCCTCCTAACCACCTGCCCCTGAGATAGGGATGCAGGTCTCAGGTCCCAAAAAGAGTGGGGGAAGTTTTAAAGAGACAGAAAATATCTTTTGACATTTTTTTCCAGGCCATTCCCTCTGTTATATATTCTCCACTCTCAATTTTAAGCTTCCATATCTATGGGAAGAGGTGTGACGTAGACATCAGGTTACTTCCTGCTGAAATGGCAGCAACATTTGGATGGAAGGTTTATACTTATGTATGTCACTGAAAGCTTTAGAAGTATATTTACAACAACTTACAATGAACATAATGTGGAACATTCCAGATGAACAAGACTGTTCATCTAAAAAGTGCACTTGAATGTCCACTCCCCTGGATTCAACTCCCCTCAATTAAGAAGAGAAAATGAGATTCCTATCTTAATTGGCTTTCAGAAGCCTCAAAGAGTAAACAAGATTTGAATATGACTTTTTAAAGATTCATTGTGAAAAACTAATGACTTTATTTTGGGGTACCAATTCACTAGTGATTTTTTTCCTCCCATGGACAACAGTTGCTTTTTTGTTTGTCTCATTTTTCCTTTAAACTAAGAATTTGGTTTAACTTTCTGCTTATCAGGGTCATGAAGCTTATTGGGGCTGCAAGACAGGCAACCAATCAAAAGGTTGGTAGCCCCAAGAACATGGCCAGTCAGAACAGTGGGTTAGACCCTATTTGCATCTGGCATATGGCCAGACAGAAATGTGGATTGCACCCTACTTGTGGCTAGCATACTGACTGTTGCCAACTCTCAGAGGTGTTGTCTTGACAAGTCATTCTCTATTTTGCTGTCTTTGAAAGTGGCTTTAAACCATGAAAGGAACGTATATTTTCACTTCCTCTTTGGAGGTGTCTCAGGTATCCATGGTTAAAGTCAAAAAAGGCTTACTAGCTTTAGTCTTGGGTCACTTGTTAGGTATACCTTTGGTTTAGAACTTTGGTTGATATTAGAACTATCCACAATTGAGTCCAGGCAAGAATATGCTTTTCTTTGTTTTATTTGTTAGTGGACTCCATCTTGGAGGCAGTAATATAATTAAGAAACAAGCTAAATAGAAAAGACTGCCTATCAAACTAAACTGGTCTTCAAAATACCAGTTTCTGGCATTTTGCTGGATATTTTGAAACTCTTTGGAAAAGAAATTTACATCTATAAAAGAAATCTACCTTTGTAAGGGTGTCTCCCTCTCTGCACCTAAATCCCTGGAGACTTTTACAGTGGGAAAGGCGTAGTAGGTATAAATCCCCATAACAAGCCTCAGCCTTGACTGGGCTTCCTATTTATACCTTTCTTTGTAGCCACAAATAATGGTGTTTATACCTAAATTCTGTGCCTCTGAGACATAACTTTTTTACCTTGATTCATGTAAGACTCATCCCTTTGGTACTGTAAATTTAGAGTTGCATGGCTAACATTTGCTCAGGGTGATGAAACTGGTAATTAACATATTGATAGGATGAACGGAATAAAATATATATATAAGTGCTCATATAAAAATTCTCTCAGAAAATAGAAACTAACTCAAATATCTCTTAGTTCATATGATTTGAAATGGACTATGGTAAATAAAGCTAGTTTAAAAATTGTTGGTGAAATAAAAACAGGAATGCTTTCAGAATTGTCAGCATTAATTATAATACAAGCATGTATTTTTATCCACATTTACTAGTCAAACTAGCTCGTTGTCTCCTAGATGTATAAGACCATACAGCTATAAATCCAACCCAAGAGCAGAATACACAATGAAGATAAATTAGTTTATTTGCTTTTGTGATATTTTAAACATTCACCTGATTTGTTAAAAAACCATCTTAAGATGATGTCTAGCCTTGTTTTCCATAAGCAATTCAAACATTATCATTAAGAAGTAAATTAGGTGAATGTAAATGGGGTAAAATTTTATAGGTGAACTTGTCAAAGTAACTTGAAGTTTTAAAGTCATGTTAAATTAAATAAAAAATAATTATGAAATGTTCAAGTTATTTCTAAGTAACATTAATTGCTGAACGTAAGTTTTAAAATATATGTAATTTGGCATTTTATTTTTGTGTGGTATAGAAAAGCTATATATATTTGGGTCTATTAGTAAGCATACAAAATTGTTCTAAAAGGAGGCACTGTTTTTAAAAATTTAAAATGTATATTCATAAAATGTTGATATATGACAATTTGAAATTGCTTACTTCCTATATTTTCACTGGAAATTAAGGTTACTGAGAGTTAAAAACATTTTAATGAACACATGGTAATTGAAACTAAAAAAAAGGGAAACAATTTCATATGTAAAAAAAGTAAGACATGTTTTTGGTAAGAGAAGCTATGAGATATGGAAGATGTGTTTTGGTTAGGGGAAAAAGAAAGTAATTTTTTTCCAGAAGTAAAATGACTGGTGTTCCAAAAAAAAAAAAAAAAAAAAAAAAAAAAAAAAAAAAAAAAAAAAAAAAAAAAAAAAAAAAAAAAAAAAAAAAAAAAAAAGAAAAAAGAAAAGAAAATAACTAAAAGAATAAGAAATTATCAAATGTTTGTGGAAGGTGAATTTTGTGAAATGAATTTTATATAAGATTGAGTTGGCTAAAATTAAAAGAAAATTATATGTTTTTCTAAAAATTTGACCATTAATATAAAAATGCACTAATGCAAAACTAGAATTTGATCCTCTCTGTTAAAACAACAAGGTTTTCTTGGAGTATTGATTCACTTTTAATAGAAAACACAGATGCTGGACTTATGATGAATTTATATCCTAATAGTCTCATCACAAATTGAAATTATCATAAGTCAAAAATACATTTAATGCAACTAACATAACAAATATCATAGCTTAGCTAAGCCTATTTTAAACATTCTTAGAACACTTATCTTAGCCTACAGGTGGGCAAAGTCAACTGGCAACACAGCACACTCTAGAGTATTGATTGTTTACCTTCACAATCAGATGGCTAATGATAAGTAGGTATAATACCACTGTTTACGAATGCATATGACGTTTGCACCATCATAAAGTTGAAAAATCATAAGTCAAACCATCATGAGCTGAGCATCATCTATAGTATTAATAAAAGGTTTTCTTTACCTTTTAGGAAATTGGCTTAGGAAACAAATATTCTGTTTTAAGAATATTATATCTTTTGCTTCATGTTTTGTTCTATTAGTTCTTTGCTTGCTTAAGAAAAGTGAGTCTCCACAATATTAAAAAGCCTCAGAAAATCTAAAAGAGACATATTAAACCAATTAAGCTTATTATATATGTTAAATTATATGGGAAATATAATATCAAAATAAGAAATTATGTTTAACCTTCTTTGATTTATATTTGTATGGATATGTATAATATGTCTTCCAAAATTATATGAAATTTCTAGAAATTTATTATATTAGATATAATTATAAATATATTATTAATCATAACATTTTTATTATGTTAAATTGTTTGTTGAAAATCATAAAAATAACCAAATTCTTTGTCAATTGTGTCATTATTATAATGAACTCTCATCAGATTTTAACTATGGCCATTCTAAGTCTTTGTCATTCTCTGAGTTATTGTTTTGATTCTTCTCTAAAAGTATTTGCAAACAGTTACAATCCTAAATAGCATTTTCTTCAAAGAGTTTTTGTTTATTGGAAAAGACACATGCAAAAGGATTCTCCCCAACCTTCCTGGAAGGACACATAGCAGGTCTTGTTAAGCAATGCTCGTGCCACCAAGCTTAGAAGGATTGATTCCTGGATACATGTACTCCATCACTAAAATCTTATTAAACCTGTTCATGAGTTAAAACTAAAAATTTCCAGGAATTGAATCAGGTGACATCTGTGGTAGACATCTTACTCAAGATGACTGGACTAGTCCTGCATATTTTTTTTTTTCACTATTATGTTTTACTTTTCTCTTTCCCTCTTCCTGGAAAGATATTTCCTTTATCCACATTTCCCAGTCTATATTGCCTACTAATTGTTGTATCTGTCATTAGACCCCTAATCTGTCCATGATGCTAGCGAACCTTTAGTTCACCCTGTAATTAACTTCACTGGTATTCCAACACCAAATGACTGTTCCAGTTTCACACCTGGACCTTTTTATAGATTTAAGCTTTCCCATTACCCTTTAATGCTTACACATTGTTTAACTTGGTTAAACCAGAGGCCTCCTAGTTAGGCTTCTGGGATCTGCAATGAGCCAAATTTGCAAACCTCTCCTTAGGGATCACTGATATTTGCAGATACGATTATTGGAATGAATTCCAGAAAAAGCACTATTAATTGGATGTAATAATAAAACATACACATGGCTTAACTCAACTCTATGTAGTACCCTTACCTCCAAAAAAATCCTATGTACCCCTCCTGGATACATTTGAATTTGTGGAACTGGAAACTCAATTTGGGGCGCTAATGGTTTAGATACATGGATAATGAGAGGCCAATGTGGACTAGAATATTTGACCACTTTGTTGTCAGTACATAACAGACCCCAAACTGATCATTGGGGTAATCACTGGACTAGTTCCCTTTCACTACATGAAAGGGTCAAATGTGAGTTACCTGGCGAATCATAGGACTTTAGATTTGCTTCATTTTTTAGAGCTTTGTGTCATGTTTGGTGTTGTTGTAAATGAAGAAATGATAATAAAGCTATTTGTTACTCTATGAATCATCACAGACTCCATTGCAGAGACTAGCTCCACACAGCGGCACTCATTGAATTCTATTGCTAAAGTGGTTTTGCATAATAGAATAGCTCTTGATTACTCACTAACTGGACAAGGTGAAATCTATGTTATTGCTAATATCACATGATACACCTGAATAAATTCTTCTGGGGAAGTTGAGACTCAATTATACAAAATAAAAGAACAAGCCACATGGCTACAACAGGCTTCACCCAACCTCCAAGGTCATTTGACCTGTTTAGTTGGTTGACTTTAGGCCTAGATTCCTGGCTTAAAACAATTAAGCAACCAAAGTTATCTTATTTCTATTAATTTTGCTCTGTAGTATCTTTTTAAAGCTTTGTACCTGTTGACTGTCAAATTTCTGCAAAAATACAACTTCTGGAATCTATGGTAGGCAAAACTATTAATGATGAGCTAGAATCAAAAATCTATCCCAGAATGAAACTTGCTCTTCTCTGCCTTATTTCTGCTTAGAGCAAAAGAGGAACTGTATCTCCTCTAAGAACTCTTCGGTACAAATGCTCACATGGCTCGAAGTAGAATTCTCACTATTTACCTCCAAATTGATGATTTAGTTTAAAGCCTGTGTCTCATTAATGGCCCATGTAGCTGACAAAAGAAAACTCAAATGATCTCTGGAAGAATGCTCGTTAAACACAGGCCTCAAATAATTTCCACTAATAAGTTCACAATAAAAGACCAAGGAAAGCATGAGTGAGAGTCATCAGAAACAATAAACTATCGAATCAGACCCACTATAGTACACTAATAATATAAGTAGGTACAAACATAAGAATGCTTTGTATTTTTAAAGAAGTGACAGGAGTTTAAAGTCTGATAAAGAAAAGAGATATTCTAAACTGATATGGATGATATAAAAACAAATTAAATAGATCTCCCATAATGAAAAATATAATAAAGTAGAAATTTGATAAATATATATAAGTTTATTAAATAAGCTGACAAGAATAGTAAGCAAATGAAATATGAATCCACAGTAAACTAGAATGTAGCACCGAGTTAAATAATCGTAATTAAAAAATACAGTCATGAAATGAAGAAGATTTTAAGAGACATGGAGGATTAAGTGGGAACAACTTACCTAACTATAATCAGAGTGCTCTAAGGAGAAAAATATAGAGAATGGTGACAGGGCAATGTTCAATAAGATAATAAATTTTCCATGAGTAATAAAAATAATTATCAGGTTCAGTAATCCTTGGCCAAAAATTAAAAACAAATCTATGTCTGATATAATATAGTAAAATTGTGACACACTAAAGACAAAAGTGTATTAAAAGCAACTCAGGAGAAGAATGGATTTCCCACAAAGAAAAATGATTTTTAGACTGACATTTGATTATTCAATATTAACAGGAAGCCAGAAGCAGCAAAACAGTATCTTCAATATATTGATAAACAACTGAAAAATTTGTAATTTACATAAAATTGTTTCCAAAAGTCCCAGGTGAAAAAAACCAAGAAGGGAGAGTTAAAAAATAGTGCAGATGGGACAAATTGTGGAGCAAAACCAAACAATTAAATATCAACTCTAGTACTATTAGTAGTAAGCATAATTGCAAGCATTGTCAAGGTAAATGGAATAACTAAGTTAAAAAATATTTCATGACAGATATTTGAAATTTTAGCTATTTGTTCAAAGCAAACCTAAAACATAAAAACACAACTTTTGTTTTGTTTTTATAAAATGATGTTAAACACATACCAATTTTAGCCAAAAGAATTTTGGTATAGTATATTAATCAAGCATACAATAATAACATAAAAAACCTAAAATTCAACAGCAATTTTTGTTATATTTTGCTCAAATATCTACACGTGAACAGAGGCTCAGGTGATCCATTCTGTTCATCTCTGCTAGGCTCCCCTTTATAAACGTGGGAGTTGGCTGATCTTTGCTGAACTCAGGTTTGCAACTTGGCTCTGTTCTAACTGTTTCTCATCTTCCTTGTGGGCCCGTCAACTCAAGTTCAACCGTGCAAGTCCTCATCAAACTTCAGCTTGCAGTATATCTGCTAAGATGCCATTGGCCAAAGCATATCCCACGGAGGAGTGAGTATAGTCTGATTGCATTTAGAAGATGGTATATGAGAAAGGGTATGAATACTCAATCCAATTACTGAAAAAGGAGTGAAAAATTGGAATTATTTCACAATTTACCAAAAGCCATTGTGTCTATCCAAACTGACTCCATGAAAAAGACAGTAGTAGATATAAGTACTACTGATTTATAGAATGTTTAATTCACAGGGAAAGAATGATTTTAAAATAATTCATCAAATAATATACATGTTTATAATATAAAAAGTAAATGTGACTAATATAGATGGAAAAGTAAATCCACAGGGTTGGTTTTAACTCATCTGTCTCAATAATTATGATTAATCAAAGAGAAAATCAGTAAGGTCTCGATCAGCACTGTCCAGAAGAGGTATGAGAGCCACATATGTGATCTTAAAGGTTCTATTAACCAGATTAAAGGAAGTAAAAAAAATGCAAATTTAATTTAAATAACATATTTAATTTTATGTATCTAAAACATTATCATTTTAACAAGTAATCAATATGAAATATGTCATTCTGTTTTTTCCATTATTGCCTTACACTGCATTTATTTTTATGGGAATAGAAAGGAGGAATAAGTCATTGGTTAAGGGGAGGTAAAGAATTAATAGATCAGCATGTATCTAAAAAGCTTTTCAATAAAGATAACAGAAGTTGGGGCAAAGAGAAATATTTAGAGCCAGATGCTGAAGTTTTCATTCATAAGTGGAGTTCACTGGGTGGCAGAATATGAGTCTCAAAGAGCAGGAGATTTGTTTCCTATATTTTAATAAGTTGAAAATTTGAGGGAGATTCTGGAGGCAGAGACACAAAGCAAAAAGGATACTGACTGCTCCTGATTCTGTCATAATTGGGATGTGAGAAGATGAACTTTACCCAAGAGGGCAATCAGAGGGATTCATAATATGGCCTGAGAGAATAGCCAAGTTACAGCAAGGGCAAAAAATGGGGGGAAATTTTGAAAAGAAATTGAGAATATGATGGGAATTGTCAGTCACTGAAGAAGTATTCCAAAAGGCTACGTGGAACAGCGAGAAAGAGAGAGAGAGAGTCCAGAGGGGAATGGAGGGAAGAGAGAGGGAGATGGAGACAAGAAGTTGGGGAATTTGTTCCATTAAAGAGATGACACAGCCGGAGAAGGACTGTGTGGGAGAAAGATAGACAAGAATGGCAAGGAAAGCTTGGCCTATGTGCCTTTTTCCATGCTTATTTCTATCCCTGCGCTCTCCACCTTCCCTATTTTGAAGCTTCATTGAAATCTAAACAGACTTTATTATTCTGACAGCACAGTCATTGTAGTTATTTCTATTCATGATCTTTTCCCTTTAACAGATGGTAAGCTCCTGGACAGGTATTAGGTATTATTAGCTTTTACTTTCTCAGTTTCTATGGAGTGTCTGAGACATACTAAGTGCTTAAGATTTGTTACAGGAATGAATTATCTTTTGACTATGTGCATTTGTGTATCGAATAGGGCCCATAGTTCTAAGAGTTGCAAGTATGAGCTGAGAGCATAGTTTCTTCCCCTTTTTTCTGAAGTGAAAGAGTTTGTCCAGAATAATCACCATGATTTTCTCCAGCTAAAAATCTTATCACTTCTAAATGACTAATCCTTTTATTTGTTCAAACATTTCACCGTTGGCTTCAAGTTTCCACTTTCTCTGCTAAGATGTCTAAGCTAGCTTTGAGGCTTTTTGACACTGACCTCTATTTTGGGAGCTTTCCATGTCAAACACTGTTATCACCCACTTCTCTTTTCAATTTTCAGAAATGTGAAGTTAAATTATTATATTAACTACCTTGAAGAAAAAAATAAGACTATGAACCATCTAGCTCCAAATATCAGGTAGATGCTATTAAAATATTTCTTAAAACTTAATACCTTTTAACATTAAGCTTTAAGTTATTTAAGTCAGCACCTGAAAGGGATAGCACTTTTGTCTTTTATGAGCAATAAGGCATGTAGAAACCTAAAATAAACAATATCTATGATAAATTAAGTCTCTAGGAATTGGGTTCTGGAAGATTTCAACATAGATATTCACCAAACACTTTGGAAATTCAGTTAGATGGTGTGTTTAGGGTTCTTATGCGCAATGATTGCATATATTATAAGATTGTACACAAGGATTTCTATAAACACATTCTGCAGAAAATAATATTTTGAGAGTCAATATAAACAACACTGTTTAACAAAATCTTCTCTTTTGGCTTAGTTTTTCTTTACTGTTGTTATGTCCTAGAATTCTGCCATGCTCTCGATCCCTGACAGTTTGACTTTGAAGTCACCACGAAGAACATTTGATTATATTTGAAATATTTACTTGTTTGATATAAAGTTTAGATTCTATAAAAATATTGCTTCTGAAGTGTTTAGCATGGTGGCATGTCCAAATATTTTGTCATCAAAAGGAAATTATGAACGAATAAAAATTGAAATAAAAAGAGCTTTAAGGACATAGACTATGCAGATGCTTTTTAATTTGACCAGGTCCCATTTATTTTTATCGTTGCTATGATTGTATTTGGGATCTTCTTCATAAATTCTTTCCCTGTGGGATACTACTCAGCCCCCCAAAACAATGGTGATCTAGCACCTCTTGTATTATCCTGGACAGAGCTCGAGCCCATTCTACTAAGTGAAGTATCACAAGAATGGAAAAACAAGCACCACATGTACTCACCATCAAACTGGTATTAACTGATCGACACTTATGTGCACATATAGTAGGAACATTCATCGGGTGTTGGGCCGGTGGGAGGAGGGAAGAGGGGATGGGTATATTCACACTTAATGGGTATGGTGCACACCATCTTGGGGATGGGGCACCATCTGACTCGGGCGGGGCAAAGGCAATATATGTAACCTAAACATTTGTACCCCCGTAATACGCTGAAATTAAAAAAAAGGACATAGACTAATGAACCAAAGGGAATAATAAATTCAACTCATGTTCATATGTTCTAATTAATTGCCTATTGTTTAGACAGAATTGATACCCTCAATGAAAGGGTCCATGACACAAGGCCTCCCTCTTTATTCTATGATTCAATGCAGCATTCAGCTGGTTAAAAGAGTTGAATGTTCTGTCTTTATCTCTTAATTTGCTCTGAGACACAGTATTACAGCAATGATCATATGGAATAGCTGGTAAATGGCATAGGGCAGAGCAGAGCAATAAATCTTAAAGTGTTGTGCAGAGATCCCTGGGATGTGTGGATGGTTCTTAAGTCCAGAAAGTTTAAGAGCTCCTGGAATGGACTTTTCCTGTGTCAAAAATTTCTTACTTTCACATATGAATTTGTCCACTCAGTGCTGGAGAAGAGGGAGCACATGAGTTACTTGGCCACAAATAATTTTCTTTTGTATCTTGTTACTTCCCAGAATTCTGCCATGCCCTTTGATTTACACCTTTTGTCCACCCAGTAGTTATTTTACATCATTGTTCTCATAGCCATTTGAAAATTTTAGATAGAACTTCAGAAATAAGGAAAGGGGACATCATGTCTTCACTGGGAAAATTTCGTCAAGTTTTCAAACACTAAAGAGCAGCTGGAACAAGCAAATCACATGTAATGATATGGATTATAAAAAGTGTAAAAGCTAAAATCAGTGAATTCAATGGCTTTC
>RJWJ010044381.1:0-12191 GCA_004363605.1 Indri indri | reverse complement strand
CTCCATTTTCCCACCTTCCATTCTGCTCCCAGAGTGAGTTTCTACTCATAACTGACCACATTATCCTCATCAAGGCAGTAGTGATCCAGTTTTCCCCACTGCCTAGAAAGTAAGTCCAAAATGCTGAGCCAGCAGAAAGGATTCCAAATGGCTGCTGAGGTTCCTGTCTGCTTTTCTGACCTGTCTCTTGTCTATCCTAGGTGCTGGATACTGACCCGTCTCTGGCCTATCCTGGGTGCGCCCTTTATTGTACATGGGCTTCCACCACCTCCTGCTGCTCCGGGCCTTGACTTTGCTTTTGCCTGGAAGTCGGTTTCCCTCCCCAACCTGACGAGTGCTGGCCCCTTGCCCACCGGCAACCACAAGGACCCCCGGCCGCTCCCGGGGTTCCAAGGTGGAACCACACCCTCTGCAGGCCGCACAGGAAGACGTGGCGTGTTTGTCTGCAACTTGAGTTTTTCCCCTAAACAGTGGTTTGCCTATGTTTTCTCTCCAGCACATGCAAATCCTCATAATGTCTTAAACACTGTAGCTCAGGAACACAGAGCATGAATGTGCTGTAGTTTATTTGATTAACTCCCTATTAAAGGGCATTTACACGGCTTCTAATTAGTCATTACTGCACATGGGCTGCAGGGGCTGTACTTGCACGTGCATTTTTGTGTCTCTGTGTAAGTGTTTCTCGAGCGCTCTCACTTTTCTGGGACAGCTTCTGGTTGGGGAGAGTGTCCATGTTCCCCACGTGACTGCCGCAGGGATGAGCCTGCCTGAGATCTGGTGGGGTCAGCCTCCCTGGGACGGTAACTCCTGGTCTGGGAGCCACCGGCCCTGGTGAGATGAAAACCTCAGCATCATGTGCTGGGGGCTGCTCTTCCCTGCCCGTGCCTGTCACACTCACAGGGCAAGCCTAGCAAAAGTGCCAGCGACCAGGAGGCACCTTCTGGGAAGCCCTTCCTGGAATGCAGGGACCAACAGAGTGCGCTTCCTGAGGATGGCAGGACAGATGCCTGCCCTGGTGCGGGTGTCCTGGACCAGCCCCCCTGAGGTCACAGCTGAGCACTGACAAACACAGGATTCAACCTACACAACCTACACACTTGCCCTGTGTCTAAGTGCCTGGGTCTGCAGGCACCTCTGCTTCCGGGCCCTGTGGAGAGGCACCCCCGGGGGCCATGCACAGGCCAGTGAGGAGGAGAGAGGCGGCCGAATGAGGCCAGCCACTGCCTGGTCCCGGCGGCAGGAAGCTGGACATGCACACTCTGGAAGGGTGCAGGCCGGGGGGTTGTGCCCAACAGGGAGGGGCTGGGTCCCGGAGAATCCCGAGCAGGCAGCACGCCAGGGTTTGGGCATGTTTGTAAGGTGGGTGACAGGTGTTAGGGACATCCACATCCCCATAGCTGGACACCCCAGGGTCAGCAGGTGTCTGCCATCCGGTAGGTGCTGAGAGAGTCTGCATTTATAGAGAGACCAAATGAGTCATTTTGGAGAGGGGGGCAGTTACCAGGATAATATTTTGCAAAAGCTAGGGGTTTTTTTGAAATGTATTTCAAATGTTTTTAAAGACTAATTTAAACTTTAAAATTCTTCGCTGATTTTTGCTGGAGTCATTGTCCGAAACATAAGTGCTGTTATGACGAATTCGCAAAGCCAGTCAATGAGGATGCGACTTCTGTTCCCAGGACAGATGTCCCCGCCACCCCCGCCTGTCCCCTGGCACCTGTCGCATGACCGGCAGGGAGGGCAGGGGAGAGCTGCTCACCGTAATGCCCCACGGCCACACCCTTAAAGGGGCAGTTCTGGGGAAAACACTACTGTGCGAGTATGGTAGATTTTAGAAAATGCAGGTATGTCTGCACCTCATTGTCCGCGTGCTGGTTTTACGACTGCGCCGGAGACCTAATCGCATCTCCCACTGCAGACTGCAGTGAGATGGGGGCTGGAAGGGGACGGGACAGAAAATCCTAAGATGGGCAGGGACGGCCACCGGGGCAGCGTGTCCTTGGCAGGGACGGTGCGGAGGAGGACGAGCCCAGGCATCCTACCTGTTCCAGTCTGCCCTGACCTGTGTGGCCCTGGCTCGGGCCACGGCAAGAGGCAAGCCCTCCAGGCCCAGCGTGGCCCAGGATCCTCCCGCTGCAGGAGTCGGTTACGTCACCGGAAGAACACCTTCCTGCTCCAACACTGAAGAACTGGAAATGTTTATTCTGTAGTCCGAGTCCCGTTGCCGTTGGCACGTTTCCCCTGAATCCTCCTTGAGGACCCATGGAGCACCGTATCCTGGAGTTCTTCACCCAGAACAGGCGACCGCCTGCTGTTTCCATCGCCTCTGCTCACAAATAAAGCAAAAGGTGGAGTGTTTTCCATTTTGAGCTCTCTGACTTCCTGTGGGTTTGCTGTTTGCAATGAACGGGTGACCGAGTGATGGGTCCCCAGGCGTGTCCCGAGGGCAGCTGCGCCCCAGCGTGTGTGCAGAGTCAGGTGGCAAGACCCCAGCAGAGCGCGTCCACCCATGTCGGGAACCCAAGAGGGAACCTTGTACTCAGCTGGTCAGTAAATGTCACAAAGAAGACGCACCGGGGGTTTCATAAAACACATAAAATAATATGTGAAATGATTTTTTTAGATTACCCGTGTGTGTGTTGAGAACTTAAACCCTCAATGACTTGCTGCTGAGGATTTTTGGCCCCCGTTTTGCATGCAAGGTGCCAGGGCACACACGGCTTCCCTCACGCAGGGTCACACAGCGGGTCGAAAGACTGTCCCTGAACAAACATTCAGGGTGACAACCGCAAGCAAGGCGCGGGGCTGGGCTTTGGAGCCAGCACTCGGGACACCCTGTCCACCGACGTCGAGGGCCCTTTGAATTTTCCGAGCAGAGCTCTTCATCCACAGAGGAAGGGCCGATTCTGGGGGTGTCGCTGAGCCCAGCCAGCCTTCCCGTGAGCTCCCTGGGAGGCTGGGTCATGGATGGTCAGTCCCGAGTGAGGGTGGTGGGACCTGGGAGCCTGGGTCCTCGTGTCACTTACTGGAGAAGTCGGTGCTGTTAGCACCTGCCGCGTGAGTTGGCACCTCCTCTCATTTTTCCAAATATTCTAGTCACACTGGGGACTTGGGCAAAGTTTTCTTGTAAATCTTTACTCACCTGTCATGGTCGTATGGCGTGTAACCGTCTCTCCTCTTTTCCTTTCCACACTAAACACGTTTCTTTTCTGTGCGGCTCATCCCCGATGTCGGCGTTCAGGCCGGGGAACTAAAACAGACACCTTTGATGTGTCTTTTTAGTTCAGCACTGATTCAATGCTGTCTGAATCACAATTGATCCAATTAAAGAGGGTGAAACTGCCGGATTTTAATGTAGTTCAATTAAAGCCACCCTCATTAAGACACGAGAGGAAAGCAAAGCCCTTTCAAAGCTACTTCAGTTGCTGTTGCCAACTACAGACGTCTCAAATTCTCCACCGTTAATTGCACCCTGAGTTTCTAGAGCTACTTTCGTCCAGGAAATCTGAAGTACATTCAAGTTGTTTGCACTCTCTGGTGGAGGCAGGTTCTCCGGGCTGTGCTAGGCCAAGGTGGGGCTCGGAGCCCACTGGACAACAGAAATCCTAATTGAAAGAACATACGTGGTGACAGATGTTGGTAGATATAACCAAGAAGTCCAGAAGTGAGACGACCTGCCACTTCCTGCACGCCCTGGCACAGGTGGCCCCAGTGCTCCTGCTGGAAACCTCTCTCCTCCTCTCCTTCCCGTCCACTTCGCGGCATGGTCCTGTTGTTGGGCAGGCTCTGCAAGATTGCAGCTCAGAGTTTGGTGCAAGGGCTCCAGGTGTCATCGGTGCTCAGGCCCTTTCCATTTTCCTTCTCTGTTGTCTTCATTGTGTTGGTGTTGCCTCATGGCTTCAAGGTGGCTGCCACAGCTCCAAATGTCACATCGTCATGCAAACACATTTAAATAGTGAGAAACTCAGGGAGAGGAAAAGGGATTTAATGTATATCTGAAAAAATGACCTTCCCAAGAATCCCTCAGCAGAGCGTGGCGCCAGAGCTGGGCACATTCCTGCCTGTGGTGTGTTGTGGTCCTCAGTTCTGCTCTCACATTCCTGGCTTCTTCTTCTGTGCACATGGTGAGTGTCTGTCCTTCACTCACTTGGGCTGTGTGTGGTCCTGTGACATTTGGAGCAGTGAAATGTGAGTGCAGGAGCACATGCCAATTCCAAGAGCAGTTTTCAGGGATGGTGCAAGACCAGCATGTACCCTTTTCTCCACCCTGATTACCCCAGAAGTCTGTGCTCAGAGGAGGCATCTATCAGCCGGAGACCCTGGCTTAGGAGTGGGGCAGAGGGCCCCCGTGCTCCTACAGGGACGCGATAGGTACTTCATAGATTGGTTTTTAGTTTTTAACTTTCTAAAACTTTTAATCGACAAATAATAATTATGTATGTGTATGGGGTACAATGTAATGTTTTTATATATGTATCCATTGTGGAGGGATAAAAGTTAATTAACATATTCATCACCTGATATTTTCATGGTAAGAACATCTAAAATCTACCCTGTTAGCAATTTTGAAATATACAGTCCATTATTATTAACCCTGGTGACCATGATTCGCAATAGATCTCAAAGGCTCCCTCCTCCCGGCTGACTGAGACTTCATAGCCTTTGACCGGCATCTCTCCATCCCCGCACCCCGCTCCCCAGCTGCTGGTAACCACCGCTCTGCTCTTCACTTCTGTGAGCTCAGCCTTTTTGTTTTCTGCACCTGGCTTATTTAACTTAACGTAATTTCACTGAACGTAACCCCAGGTCTGTCTTGTCCCAAATGACAGAATTGCATCGCATTCTTCTTTTTAAAGTCGAATAGTATCCCAGTATGTACCTATGTCATGTCTTCTTTATCTGTTCACCCGTGGGTGGACGCCAAGGCTGCTTCCGTGTCGTGGCTGCTGCGCGTAGTGCTGCAGTGGACGCAGCGGTGGTGCATCCGATGTCCCGTTGATCCTGCTTCCTTGGGGGTGGACCAGCCATAGGATCGCTGGGTCCTGGATGGCAGTTCCAGTTTTAGAGGAGGAAGCTCCGTGTAGTTTTCTACACGGGCTGTTCTAATTTACATCCCCCCAGCAGTGCTCAAGCGTTTCCTTTTCTCCACACCCTCGCCAATGTTTACCTTTTTCTTTTTGTTAACAGCCATCCTGATAGGTACCAGGTCACATCCGATTGCGGTTTCCATTTGCATTTCCTCGGGGACTAGTGATGCTGAGCAGCTTTTCATAGATCTATTGGCCACTTGCATGTCTTCTTTTGAGAAATGCACCCATTTTTAATCAGGTTATTTGTCTTCTTGCTGTTGCGTTGAGTTCCTGATGTATTTTGGATTTTAACCCCTTACCAGATGTGCGGCGTGTCAATATACTTCCCCAGTCTGCGGGCTGTTCCTTCACTCCCCGCCTGGCTTCCCTGGCTGTGCAGAAGCTCTGTGGTTCGATGCCATCCCATTCATCTAGTTTTGCTTCTATTGCCTGTGCTTTTGGGATCATCCCAGAGCTGTTCCTCCACATTTTCTTCTACTAGTTTTACAGTTTCAGATCTTAGGTTTCAATCTTCGGTCCATGTTGAGTTTATCTCTGTATATGATGTGAGACAGGTGTCCCATGTCATTCCTCTGCATGTACATGTCACTTCCCCACTTTACTTAAGATAATTTCTTTTTTACTTACTCAACACTTTGTGTTTTAAGAAAATAAAGAGAAAACGTGAACATACAGAAGAAAGAACAGTGGAACCGGAGCCCGGAGTCACCGACGCAGGAGAGTGTTGTTGCCGTCTCCAGTGGGAGGAAGAGTCCTCCTGTCCATGTGGCACCTACCGTGGGCTCGCCTCTGTGAAACAGACTTTCAGCTGGGAAAGCCAAGCATGTGTGTGCGTGGGTGCAATGAAAATCAGTCAGTTTAAAATAGACTTAGAAGTTTAATATTTAAGTGAATGCACTCATGAAAATATATGAAGCACAGGTAACTACCTCAAATTTATCCTTAAAGCATCACCACCTTTGCTTAGAGTAGGATTCAGCCATGGTGAGGATTCGTGCCGTGTGAGACACCAATAGTCCCGAGAAGACCAGCATTCAAAATCCACTGTCGCAAGGGATCACTTTGCCCACACTATGTGTCCAAACAGGAACCATCATCCACTGCAGGAGGCTTAATTTTAGAATTATTCCCTTGATGTTAAGGAAGTGTATTTTTGAGGATAGAACAGAAAAAAAAAAAAGAGAGAATTCCCCAGAAACTGTCCTTTGAACCAATTCTGCTACTTTGCACATATGTGGCATTTTATATTCTATTTTTCTGAGGTTTTTTGTCTATTTCATTTTGTTTTGTTTCAGTTTAAGATACAGAATATGCAGTGTGACCTAGTAATTATTCTTGTAGAATCTTGTAGAGATTTGGGGGTGAAACAGACGTTTTGGATGTTAGGCTTTTCAAGCTGAATTTTGCATCAATGCATTTTTATGAATTCTGATGTGAAATATGTTTCCAAATATGCACGGAGCAGAGCTGAGACCACCATGTGACGTGGGGGGGTGGAGGGGAGAGATACCTCCTGGGCCGGGATGTTCATCCATCAGCAGAATGGACTGAATGATTTATCATTCATTCGTTTATTTAAAAAATCGGCACCTTCCTCCAAAAGTAGTTAAACATGGGAAAAATGTGATCCATAATTTTTACTTTATTTGGCTGATAATTTAGACTTTGTTGGTTTTCTAAAAATATTGGGTAACGGTTTTGGCAAACATTCTGTCAAAATGAGAATGTCTAAGTGAGATTTGAGGGTCACCACTTATTTTGAAAGTTCACTTTTATCAATTATTTATTTGGAGGGATGTTTACTTTCTGATGGAAGCGGAGGCTGGTGGAGCAGAAACGAGACGGAAACCTGACAGCAGGAGAGTGCTAGGGGTTTTGCCAGCGTGGCGGGGCCCCTTCTGCGGGAAGCCGCACACCTTCTTGACGCCTGTCGGGAGCAGAGGCTGTGGCTCGGCTGACGCCTGGGGCAGGATGTCAGTTGGACATCTTCTCTCCTTCAATTATCCAGCAGCTGATAAAAAATAAAATAAAATAAAGTTTAAAATTTGACATGATTCACCAAGTTAGTCATCACAAGTTTGCATAGAATCCAATTTCGGAGCTATGGCTGGCTCTCCCGGTGGGAAGGAATTAGATTGTGCACTCCGGGAAGCACATCAATTCTCCCGGCGACCCCGACCCATTCCGAGGTGTGGTCACAGTGCTTGCTCAGGTGGAGGGGCCAGAGGCAGGAGGAACCCACCAGGAGGGAGCTCCGCCCTGCAGCTCCCGGAGCTTCCAAATGCATGTCAGGCTGCAAGGTGCATGGTCCTTATTTCTAAAAGGCCATCAACTTCCCTCAGTGGGTTTTTGTGTTTGATTGTTTTGCAGCTGTTATTATTTTAATTGATGAGTGCTCCACAATGTCAGCGCCTGTGCCATTCTTTTTCCTCTAGGAATCAGAGCTTCCATGGGACAGGAATCCTCCTGGAGCTGCGCTCAGCAAGGGGAGTATCTGGAAGGGATCCACACATTAAGCCCGTTGTCAATTAATTAATCCCACTAAGAATGTGTGTAAGTGGGACCCTAATGGCCCGAGAGAGTAAGTGCCCAGAGCCGTCTATTCGACTCCCCGGGCACCATTTACGAGTCCAAATGCCCATTTCTGAATGACACACTGGAGGACTGAATAAATTAATGTCATTGATTTTTTTTTTCTCTTAGTAAAAATACTTAAGGCACATTTAGGAAAATGCAGAAAATTATAAGGTAGAAATACTCCTTCCACTCAGATAGACTCTAGGTAACATCACTCTCTGCCTTTATGTTAGGCTTGCAAATGCAAACTCAAATAAACTAAGGATTGTATTTTACGTATGGTTTTGTATCCAGACTTTTTCAATTAAAATGATATCATAAATAGTTTCCTATGTCATTTAATATTCTTAGAAATATGCCATGCATTTAGATAAACTTAATCTATTTAACCATTCCTCTATTCTTGGATGTTGAGTAGGTTTGGGATCTTTTTATAATTTGAATTAATGTTGTTATTGGTACTTGTGCACCTTAATCATTGTTTGAGCTTTCAATTAGTTAAGATAGAGCTTTAGAAGTGAAATTCCTGGGACAAAGGACATGCACTTTTTTAAAGCTTTTTGATAAATGTGGCCAATTGCACATCCCAAACCATACACACACATATATAGATAGACAGACAGATAGATACGGATACAGATGTAGCTATATAGACACACACTACATTGGTTTTGGGGGTCCATTTCACCATGTACCCACTAACATTGAGCATTTTAATGGAAAAGAAAGCATAAGAAATATTGAAAATATACATTTGATAAGTTAAAAAAATCACAACAAACGAAGTGCCATTTTTCTTGCTTTGGCTCCAACTGCTCATTCGAAGTTCTGACACTGTGCTGTCCAATGGGGCAGCCCCCAGCCCTGTGGGCCTATTAATACATAAAATGAAGTAAAAGTTTAAATATAGCTCCTCAGTTTCCCTCAGCACTCAGTCATCACAGGAGGCTGAGGGCTCATGGATTGGACGGTGTGGTAGGGAACATTTCAGGCATCCCAGAATGTTCTATTGGACAGTGTTGTTCCAGCATCATGCCCGGCATGGGGGCCCTTGGTTATTCTGGACGTCAGGCAGAAATTGGTGACTCTCATATCTAACTGGCTTTTCAGTGACCTGAAATACACACCTTGCAGTTTTCCATCCTCCAGGGAGGATGTAAAACTCTTCACGTCTTAAGAGTGAGGACTGTGAGGCTTCTGGAGTCTAAGGAAGCAGGTGTCACTCAGGGGACAGGACTTCCATCTGAGGCTTAATGACCTTCATAGCTTTGCCTTGCATCATGGTAATGTCAAGAAATGTTCAGATCTCTATTTTAAGTTAAAACACAGGTCCTGTGTCTTAATTTAAATATGGCAGATATTTAACAGAGCACATAGTTTTTGAAGGTTTCTGCTACTTGGTTTCATCAAATGTGTTTTAATGATTCTGATTTTCTAGGCATTGAGGCATGAGAAAAATAACTTAATGGGGAAATTTACTGTATGTTATTATGAAACAATTATTAGTAGTACTTTACACTTCTTCAGATTTGCAGTTCATAAGGTTTTCTGTCTCATTTAATTAGTCCCGACCATGGTGGGAGGGATTCAGCAGGCGCCATTGTAGCAGGTGAGGAAACGGATGTTCTTTCCAAACTGTTAAGTTACTCTCCCCAAGGACACGCGGTGGCCAAACTTGAGGCTCATGTCTAGGTTGTTTTGCTTTTTTTGTTTTTATTTTTTCATTATAACTTAGCTTTGAGAGCATCGATAATGTGAAGAATCTCTCAAAAAGAAACCATCAGATTGGCCTTCTAGTGAGAACATGATTCATTTAAGCTTTTGGAGATCTGGTGGTTTCACATTCCAATCAACCACGATAAAAACATCCAGTAGGTCTTCTCAACCGGCCCTCTCCACATGTGCCGTCGGGGTTCTCAGCCCTTGGTAGCGCTGGTGCTACGCACCTGCTTTCTCTGTACACTGTGCATTTGCTCACCGCTGTCCTGGAGCCACTCTTGGAGGTGACAGGAGCAGTGAGTCTTCTCCTCTTGGGGCCAGAGGGCAGGGGCCCCTTGGAGAAGGGCAGCCATGAGGCTCAGAGGCAACGGCATAAGGGACGATGATTGATACGTCTGCAAAAAGCAAAGGAAATTGTGTTTTTAATGGTAGATCACGGAGTTATTGCTCTCGTGTGGTTTGAAGTGTCGGTGCCTTCAGCAGAACATATCCCCCTCAACCCCACACGCGCAGGTGTGTCCTGGCCCTGCCTGGTGGCTGGGACCGGGCTGATCCTGGGAGGCTGTGCCCTATGCATCTGATGTCATGTGGCCATGGGCTTGGTCTGTCTCCTACTGCCAGTTGGGGAATTGTCCAATGCCTCTTCATGACATTTGATGCTGGAGTTTATGACGAAGTGGCTAACAGGAAAATCCTATTAATGTACTCACAAGGTGCTGTGTGGTGCAGGGGCATGCATGTGTGGGCTCTTTGCCAACACATGACCCCACGACAGGGCTAGCATCTGACGGCAGACTGGGTTAGCGAGGTCTATGTGCAAACCACCTGGGACCGCTGAGTGCAGGAGCCACACATGCCCCGTTCGGTCCCGTGTTATACACGGTCACGTGGACAGGGAGCCACAGCATTCCTGAGGGTGACCAGCTCATCCTGGTTGCTGGGGGCATTGCTGGTTTTTGACTGAAATTTGAGTTCCAAGAACTCTATCTTAGGCAAATCAGGACTGTTGGTCACCCTTTGTATTCTGGTCAGGTGACCTAAGTTCTTAATATTTTTCTAAAGAAGTGTCCCGTTTTTGTTTGGTTGGTTGCAACCTAATGGTCATGCGATAATTTTGCCACTTACCTCCCATAAATTAATGTCATTTCCACCAAACTCTGGCTTTGGGTCAGGTGGTGGGGGCTCTGCCCAGTGGGAGGTTTCACAAGTCCCAGTGCAGGGACTTCCAGGAAGAGGCACCCCCATGCTGGGCTCACTGCTGGGGAGGTGGGGGCAGAGAACAGGGGTTTCCATTGGCTGAGCCCAGGAGAACCCCTCAGATGTCTGCCTCTGGGCTCTTTGCTCGGCACTGAAGGAGGCTGCCGGTTTGCCTCTAATCTAGGGTTTAAATGCAGATTCGGTGGCTGCTGACAGAGAGCGGGGGAGCAGGTAGGAAGGGCTGCTGTGTGGCCCAGAGTGAAACTCCTTAATCCCAGCCCCAGGTATCTGAGTCATGGCCCAGAGAGAGCCAGCAGCCGAGAAGCCGCCCGGTATGTTTACCAAGAGCCTGGGAACATTCTGTCTCCACGGAAATACTCTTCAGCTTCTTTACGGTTCATTAAAGGGTAGGAAAGTATTAAATAATTTTATCTGAAAGCCGAAGTGCCCAATGAGTAGAATAAATGTTTGGCTTTATTTTTGTGATGTTGAGAGATGACTTTGATTTCTAGTGCTTGCTAATCTTTTAGTTTTCCTGAGTACAGGTAATTCTATTATAAATTAACAAGGGAAAGCAAACCAACAGGGGGGTTTTAATTGCATATAATTACTTGGCATGCCAAAGTATTTGACAATTGAGATAATTTGCCTGAAAGTGTTGGTATTTAGTGCATAGAATTTATGGTAATTCCTTTATTTTCTCCCAACTGCCTGGTAATCTTTGCAACAAGGAAGTAGAAGTGCAGTAAGAATTCCGAACTGAAACACAGTGATACATGAAAGTGCTTAAAATGTATCTATTTGTCTTTGTTTTAACAGGAATCCAAAACAAAGTTAATCTGATCAACAAGGATCAATAGAAAATGAGTGAAGATTCGAGTTTCTTTGAAGCTGGGGAAGGCAAGGAAGTAATCCTTGCAGACAATGGAGCCTCTAATTCCAGGCTCCAGCACTGAGAGCCATTGTGAAGTGGGATTTGCTGGGTTTCAGGTTTTAATTTGAACTGTACAAGCAGGTGCAGTAACGGAGGCAGAACTTCTGTTGCGGCTCTGTTGCCACTCCTGGCAGATGCGACGCGCCATTAATCCAGCTTCATGCACCGACAACAGAGCTCCTGCGAGCGCTGCCTTCTCCTCGCTTTGCTTTGCTCCTCAGGTGCTTCTCCTGCCTTGGGACTTGGTCTCCTGAGAGGGGAAAACAAAAACAAGCAAAGGCAAGTTCAGTTTCAAATCTGAAAAGCAAAAATTCACCCAAAAAAATTCTAACCTAACCCTAAAACTATGTGGACAGAAACATTTGTGGGAAAACTGGGGTAGAAAACGGTGGTTTCTAAAGCAAAGTGCTCTGACTTCATCGCTGGCTGCTGCCCGGGGCCCCTGCCCCGACCCCAGCCCCCTCTCCCATCACGACGGGTAAATATCGGACCCTTCCACCTCCCTTTGCACGTTTCTGCATCGCGGGCAGAGGCCGAGAACCGCAGCATCAGGAGCAGGAGTCCACGACCGCAGGGGAGAGCAGTGGGTGTTTCTTTGGGCAATGCCTGCTCTGCACGTCACCCACCGTGCTTCCGTGAGGGTCTTCCGGTTTCGGTTACTGGTGTTTGGGGAC
>RJWJ010044380.1:0-12198 GCA_004363605.1 Indri indri | reverse complement strand
CCCACCGCCTGACACCGTGGCACATGTGAGCCCCAGCACAAGCCCATGGACAGCCCTGGGACTGGCAGAGAGGGCGCTCAATTGGCTGAAAATGAGTTTCAGGGAAATCAGGACTCGAGAAATTCGGTTCACTTGCTTTAAGCAGAAGTTACATTTCTTGCTCACCTGGATTTTTCCTAATTACTAGATTTTTCCAGCCCAATTTTTCTAGCAGAGAATTAATTCACCTTTGATGCCACCTGCTTTTGGGCCCTTAATTGTGGAGGAACAGACAGCGCTCACACACACACACACACACACACACACACACGCACACACACACGCACGCGCACACACTTACAGGCACAGCCCTCCATTGTTGCCTGCAGAAGGAGCCCTGCAAATTGCTCAGAGCATTTCAAAAAGTGTGAACAATGATATCATTTGACAACAAAAGCACAAAAGGAGGGATGTTTAAAAATTATTTTCCCCTCCCCAATTACTCTTCTAAGCCTTTCTATGGGTTTAGGAATGAGGGGAGCAGAAAATAACCCCCACCTCTCCCCTCTTCCTCATCCAGTGTGCTCTGAAATCTCTGTCTATGAGAGTATTACAGAGTTTGTTTATCCAACAGTTAGTAAGAATGCAGCTGGCATTTGTTGTGCACTTACTGTGTCTGTGCTAAACCCTTCATGAAGCCGGCTTCCCGTAATCCTCCTGACAAGCCCGCAAGGTCATGGCTGTGATGTTTGACTCAGTTTCAGGCCCCAGCTAGGGGCTGAGGCTGCTAAAAAGAGTACGACCGAGTCTGTACCTTGCAGGAGCTCATAGTTCAACCAGCAGAGGTCAGCCCACCTCCCACCCTGCCAGACAGTGTGGGCTGCGCAGATAAGGAGAAGGCACATTTGATTCTGACTGGCCGGAAGGCTTCCTGGAGGAGGTGATGCCTGAATTGGGGCTAAAAGGGTGAATAGGAGTTTTTCAGGGGGAAAGGGCAGCTGGCAATGTGATCATCTCATTTTTATTATGCCAAATGCACCACGGCCCTCTAACTGCACACAGTTCTCCAATGTGCCACTGGCTGGCTGCCCCCAACTCTGTTCCCTCTGTGTGGTCCCTCTGCGCTCTCTCCCCATCACCTGACTAAGGAGCTCCCCGCACCCTTCAAGTCTCGGCTCAGCTGTGCTGCTGTTTCCTGGGTAGAATTAACCACGTCCTCTCACACCTCCCCTGCCCTCGCTGGGGAGCACTGCCGTGTGAGTGAACGCGTGAATGAATGAATGAATGAATACCCAATTACCTAACCTGCAAGAGGAAAAAAACCGAGGAGGCATTGGAATGCATATTGTTTGCCAGACCCCCTCGGATGTTAATTTATATTAATGACATTTAATATTCATTTAAATGTTTTTAGTTACTTGAAAAAAGATTACCTTGTGCTGCAAGTAGCACAGAAGACACAAATGAAGCAAAAGGAACAAAGCAAAGCACTGGCTCCCTGCGATGAGAAGTCACAGCTGGGAGTGAGGAGGCGCGCATTCTAGCTCACTTAACTCCGTTTTCAAATCTGGGGACTGTGACACAGGCAGGACACAGAGAATGAAAGACAGGACACAGTGAGGTGCGGCGGCCTGGACCTGGAGGCCCGGAGTGAGAGTGCCAGGCAGCGTAGAAGGCGCGGGTGCTGCAGAGCCCGAGCGAGGTCCAGCTGCACCTGTCCACCCACACGGTGACTTCCACCCACTTGCCACACTGGAGACCTCGGGTGGCATCTCCAGCCTCAAACGTCCTGGCCGTCTCCACCTGGATGTCTCGCAGGCTCTTCAGAGCTATGTTGTGCCATATGACACCCATCAGTGTTTTCTCTGCACACCTTCAAACACACACCTCCTCCCCGTCTTGGTTAGTGATGCAGTCATGCACCCAGATGTACGGCCAGACATCTGGGCATCTTCATAGACTCCCTGCGTGCCTCCCTGGGCACGGGCCCTCGTAATGCCACTTGCTGAGGGTCTTTCATCCACCCGCCTCTCTGTCCTGGTGGACACGCCCCTTGCCGGGCCCGTCTCCCTCACCTGGACCCCTCGAGCTTCAAGCCCCATCTCTCGCTTTCAGGACTCCCCTCCTCCCATCCACCCCCAGACCAGCCATCGGAATCTCTTCCGAAAGTTTCGACCTCACCACGTCGTGCTTCTGGTGGGTCCGGCTCCCTCGGTGGGTGCGGCATATGGGGGACAGCCGGCCAAGTCCGCAGACTGCGGGAAGGAAACACAATCCTTTCTGCCCATCAATCTCTGAACCACCGATACTAAGGCAGCATCTACCAGGACACAAAGAGACTCTACTGCCATCCTTTGCGGGCTCACGGTGCCTTCACGCTCAGGGACTCATGGGCAGCTCTCATCTCATTCGTGCAGTGGGCCACCCCGCCGATGCATCAGAATGCTCCGCAGGGGGATAGGAAGGATCTGGATGGCAGGGCCAGGCCATCTGTTGGAGTTTAAACCAGACACTATTTTAGTAATTGAAATAACTTGACAGCTTTAGAATCTGCCCCCAAAGCCCTCCTAGGCTATACTGATCACAAGGAAGGGGCGGCTGGCATTGCACTGCTGGAGTGTTGTTCAGGGAAATAAAATGACTTCGTAGTCGCACTCCACTTAACAGGGACTGGCTGACCGACTGTTTCTTGTGGCTGAGAGATGCTGTTCTGCCCTCGACCACCCCTGGACCACAGGGGCCTCCCACCGGGACCTGCTGCTGGGGAAGCGGGGGCTGTGGCGGGCAGTGCGGGCTCTGATGGTCAAACAATGGCTGTAGACAGTCCAAAGCGAGGTGGCCGGTGTCCTCTTGTCACGGGTCCAGGAGGAGGAACAGCGACTGGGTCCGCCTTGCATTCTGGGTTGAGCTCTTGGGCTTTCTGGCTTCCCTGCCGCACACCTGACCAAGCTGCCCCAATGTATCATGTTTGACACTAAGAACAGGTGGAGATTATTTCTTCCCGTCTGCCCCAAACACAAAGCCAGGCTGTTAATTACAGCACAAACACTGTACATGTGCATAACGAAACTGAGGCTATTACAAGAAGGAAAATTTGACAAAAAACGCCTAGTACCTTAGGAGAGATGAAATATTTCTTTCCATATGTATGAGTTTTATACAGCTAGTAATCCACAGTTTAAAGAACTTTCTTAATTTAATAAAGAGTTTATTTTAAACTTAGATCTAAAAAACCCTCATACCTCCAGCATACGGTTGCAGTGAAATATCCCTCAACATGAAAATATAGACAGTTAGTTTTTTCTTCCAAAGTGAAACACTGCAAGCCTTCCATTCCTGGTTTATTATGCTTTCTGTATCTCTGCTCATTTTTCACCAGTATTGCATTAAGTATTGATATTGATTTCTTGTAAATGGAACTGAAATAGATGGCCCACAGTTTTTTGTTATTGTTCGGTGGCACTTGTATGTAATTTATTATGGCTGCAATGGAAGCTGCCCCTCGCTGCCATGGCTTAAATTAAATGTGCCACGCTCTGGCCTCTGCCGGTCACCTGCATTTCTCATTTGATAGCAAAAATTATTATGTATAAAGTTTCTCTTTCCTTCTCTCCCCCCTCCATAAGAACAATAACTGTGCCCTTTGCACTGTTTTGGAAGTTTGTGTTGATAACTTCTGTCATTAGTGGGTAATCTAAAAGTAGAAAGGAAGAGAACAATTTCCTCCTGGCAGTGGGTTCTGCTCAGTTTCTGGGAGTTCCCAGAGACAGGAGACCTGGATTCTTGGTCTGGTTTCACTTCTACCCAACTGGGTGACCTTGGGCCAGTCTCTTGCTCTGTCTGGCTGATGAGGAGCTCAGCAGTCCAGGGCCTGGGAGCTGAGTTGCCCCTTCCTTGTGTGATTTTCCTGCAAGAGGTGCCCAGGGATAAGCTGGTAAGATGGCAGGTGGCACCTGAATGGTCCCTGGGCACCAGGCCAGCTTTGCTGAGGGCATCTCCTGAAGACAAGGCGACGTGCATTTTGCCTGGGAGTGAGCAGCCTCGGGTGTTCCATCCAAGGGGGTAGTGCAGGGCCACAGACAGGAGGCGAATCTTAAAGCCAGGGAGTGGCCCTGTCCAGGACAGGAAAGGGTGGCACAAGGACAAGGAAAAAGTGTCCTGCCAAAAAGAAAAAACCGGAATTCCTCTTTCCCTTTCTCAGTTGGAGTCACTTGACTTGGCTGGAAGAGGCCAGAAAAGCCACATCAAACAATCTTGGCGAAGAGCCATGAGGCCATGGTTTTCCAGCATGCTCAGGACCCGCAAACGCCCTGCCTTCTCCTCTGCGGACCCCATCCCCCTTCCACGCCTCTGCTGTGTGTGCTCAACCTCCAGCCTGGGTCTTGCCCTGCGTCAGGGGTATCAGGGGTAGTTCTCGGGGGACAGAATAGGATGACAGGTGCCAGGAGCTACCATGACTAAGGGGAGGAGGTGAACCCATCATTAACGTGGAGTGTGTGCATGTCTGGGTGTGAGTGCATGCATGGATGTGTTTGTGTGTGTGCTAGTGTGTGAATGCATGCATGTGTGTGTCTGTGTGTGCGCAAGCATGTGTGTGAGTGTGTGCATGTGTATCTGTGCATGTGTGCATGAGTGTGTGTGTGCAGCCCTTCGAGTGTGGGAATCTTTATCCCTGAAGCATCCTTTGCTGAAGACAGGCTCAGCCCATATCCTCTCAGACCTGATGTTTTTGCCCATGCGGTTTTCACGCCTAGCGATTTCCTGTTAGGCGTAAAGGTTTCTCTGAAGAAAACTTACAAAGTGCCTCACACAAGACGCTGGCCACGTCCACATCCTTGCTTCTTAAGGAACCAAGTTAGATTGTCTGCATTCAGCGTGGGGCAAAACAGTGTCTATTAATTAGACTTTTCTTTCCGTTGATACTAAGGCCACAGGCCTTCCACTGAAGTGGACACAGACCTTTTGTGGCCCCCCCCCCCGTTGGTCTGGGTTCTGCTCGTGTGAATTAGGCCTGACGGCAGCGTGAAGGGCCCTTCTCAAGGTTCTCTGTCTGACCGGGCTTCCTCTGACCACTCTAAATGGATCAGCTGCAGTTCATCCTTCCTGTCCCCAGGCCTGTACCAAAGACTCTCTGTTCTCGCTGACCTGGGGCACAAGTCTGCAACATTTCCCAACATGCGGGCCGAGGGCCCTTCTCCTCCAGCCAGACCACTTCTCCGTGATTCATTCATTCATTCGTGGAGACAGGAGCACGTGATTTGGAGGTGGGCATAATTCAGTGGTACTTTGCAAAAGCCGATTGCTAAATTTTCAGGCCTTTTATCAGCCAGTCCTCAAACACAACCATTATTAAAAATTGAATTATGTAGACTTACAATTAGATAAATTATATCGAAAACAAAAAAAAAAATTCAAAACTCATCGTTTCCTAATTATCTTATAACATTTTGTTATTGTCCGTGTTTAAGGTTTGAAAAGTTTTTCTATGAACGTGCAGGTAGTAACTACTTTAGGCTTTGCTGGTCTCTGTTGCGCTGCTCAGCTCTGCCGTTGCAGGGAAAAAGCGGCCACAGACAATACATCAACGGATGGGCACGGCTGTGCTCCAGGAAACTTTGTTTTCCAAACAGGTAGCTCTCGATTTGGCCCATAGCCCAGGCCACGTTTGCCAACCCCCGATCTAAGCCCTCGAGGTTGTTTATGTCTGTGGCATCCTCCTGGTGGGAACAGCGCACAGTGACAGTGACTGCTCCTCTCTTCCCAACTCCTCCTCCCATCGCCTTGTGTCGGTAGCTTGAAACCAGCCACAGTGGGAGAATTTACACCACAGAAATTGGCAAACTCTAGTAATCAGTTCTCTTTTCCCAGAGAACTGGCTAAATGTCCGCCAGTACCCCACTGGTGCGTTTGAATCTTGACTCTGTATCATTTTGGCTGGGCGGCCGCAGGCGCATTATTTGACTCCCTGAGCGTTAGCTGCACTTGCACAAAGGTATAGACTGCACCTACCCCCCTACACCCAGGGCTGGCGGGGGACTAAGCCACATAATGCTACAGACAGTAGGCTTTGGGTTCAGGAATGTCCCAGGGTCCTAGAGGAGGAAGAGTAGACTCAACTATGGAACATAAAAGGATCAAAATGCAACGTGGGAAGGTCTGACCAGGCACTCCCCAGCCTGGGGACCTCCGATGGCTGGTTCTCAGGCCTCAGCGCTACAGCGTCTGCCCCAACCATGCCCCTGCCCAGGCCTCTGCCATCAGGCTCCTGTCTCCACTGCCAGCGGCTGCTGCAACCACAAACTCACTCTTCTCCGCACACGATCACGCCTGTGGGTGCCGCTCCCACCGCTCCCTCTTCTCCAGCCGCCTCCCCTGTCCTTGTCTCTGCACTCGGCTCACAGGGCAGCCTCTCTCTGAAGGTCTCTGTCGCCCCTGGGTACATCCAAAGGCTCGCATTTCCTTTGAAGGGCATCTCACGTCTTCCCGGTGGTGTTGAGGCCCTTGCACGACCTGGCCTCTGTATTAGCCATGTTTGTCATTTTCCATATTTTATGATGCTTTGACATCGTGGGCACACTGCGGGTCTAACTCGCACACCAAGCCAATATTTCCCCTGCCCTAAATCACCCCCAGGCCAGGGACTTAACAGCTAGAGAACAGCCTGGAGCCCAGAGCTTGGTGACATCATTCAGACGAGCTGAGCAATACCCAGCTGTTCCCCTGCTCTGCCCTGCCCCTCCCTGGGAACCACGATGAAGGCTCTGTTCCAGGCTTCCCCTCGCTCCCCTGCCTCCAACCCCCACAGCTGTGCTTCCCCACGTGGCCCTGCCTCGCCAGATGTCAGAAGTAAACACTTTTTTCAATAGCATTGACCTCTCTGTGTTTTCACTCAGTCACCCCTGTAAATTAAATCTGGGGTACAGTCATGAAACACTCTGCCATCACCTCTCCAGCCCCATCTCCTAACCCCTGTTCAGTTCATTCCAGATGCTCAGCCCCTTGCTGCTCCTCAGTCATGCCGCGTGTGGTCCAGCCACAGGGCCTTTGCACTCGCCATTCCTGCTGCCTTGACTACCCTTCCCCCAGATGTCCTCATGGCTCAGCCCCTCACTGGCATCAGATTTTTGTTTCACTGGTGCTTTCTCAGAGGACTTCCCTAAGTGCTCTATTAAAAAGTACACTTGTCCATGCTTGCCTAACACTCTGGTTCTCTACCCTGTGTTATTTTTCCTCTATACCTCCTACCCACACGGACATAATGCACATTTGTTTATTTCTGTCCCTCTCTCTTGAGCACAAGCCCCATAAAGGCAGGAGCTCTGTTTAGTTCTCTGCTGTATCCCTAGTCCCTGTGCCAGTGTCTGGGATGACGTAGGGGCTCAGGGAGCATTGGGTGCCTCCTCTGCAGACCCAGAACACCTTGCATGCACCTCTAAGCCAGCACAAGTCACCTGCTCACAGGTGTTATGTGTCGGTCCCCCCCTTGGGGCAGGGACTGGGCTCCCATGTCTTGGTATCTCCCCGGCACAGAGTCAGGTAAGCAGGGGCCCCGCACAGGTGTGTGGATTGCCGGAGTGTCTCTGCACCAGTGGAGGACTCAGAGCAGGGAGCGAATATTTGCAAATAAGGAATAAGGGAGGTTTCTTGGAGGACGTGGTAGGTGAGCCAGGCAGGAAGGGATGGGAAGTACATGGACTGAGGGGCACCGGGTGTGCTGGGCAGAGAATGTGCTGTGAGCAAAGTTGCTGAGATTGGCGCATGTGGGCACGGAGCCTTGATGGCTCTAAAACGGGGGCTGGACCCACAGCAGGGGCACCTGCCAGGGCCTAATTAGGCTCCGCACCGGACGGAGCCAGGGCCCTGTCTGATGGGCTCACGGGAGGCTGGCGCGGGTCGCGCTGGGATCTGTGGGACAGGCTCTTCCATTCCTGAAGAGCGCGGAGCGAGCTGGCTTCTTCTCTACCGGCCGCAGGGCCCAGATCGGCACCCGTAGGCCTTCAATAAACACTGACGGGGTGGAAGGAAGGGAGGGAACGGGAAGGCAGGCTCCTTGCTGGCCCCCAGGCCCACATTTACTGTGATGAAGGTTCTTCCCTCTGTCCTGCTCACAAACCCCGCTGTGTCCCCACCACCCTCTGGGTGGGGCCCGGTCACCTGCCCCGAGGCCCCCACCCCCTTCCCGGTCACAGTGCCCACTTCTCTCCCTTCGTGGCTCCTTGGCCTCGGGGAGAAGCTCTGTTTTCTCATCTGTAAGAATGACAGCCCGTTTCTTCTCTCTTCACCTTGGACTGTGGAAGTGAACAGACCCAAACAGAAGTGAGGCCCAGGTGAGCCTGAGCTGCCGCGTAGCTGGGGTTAAGTCAGGGGCCCTTCGAAACTCGTTCTTCTGCTCTGACCAAAAGAGCAGGTGTGAGTATTTTTGTCTGGACTCTCACCTGCTTGTTTTGTTTGTTCCCCTGCCTGAAGTTGGACCGTAAATCATGTCGGAAAAAACACAAGCCAAAAGCGCATCTCCTGTCTCTTCCTCCAGGCTCGTTCACGTTTCTGTGAAGGCGGAACCGGTTGGTGATCCTGGCAGCCTGCCAACGTTTGGAAGCCTCTGGAAGGTACTTCCAAGTACAGCTGGAGTACGGATGGTCACCAGCAACTGGCTGGAGGGGATACTGCGCTTCTACCCTGGTAGCATTAGAGAACCTATTGAGTGACACAGGGCGATGGAGTATCTACAGGCCCTGTCACCTGCCACCCCCTGCTGATTGGACAGGAGTGACAACGCTGCCACCATCACCGTCACCAGCATCTGCTCACTCAGGTACCGGGGGCTCACGGTGTACCGGCTCTGTGCCCAGGTCCGGGCGGTCGTGGCAGAGAGCCTGGGGTTCGTGTCAGGAGGCCTGTGTTTTCAGTGTTGCTCATGTTTGGCTAGTTCTGAGCTTGCACAAGTTGTCTAATGTTGCCAAGCCTCAGCTATCTCACCTATAAAATGGGAATAATAATAAAACCCACCTTAAAGGTCATTGTGAGGATTGAAGAGCTGTATACATAAAACTCCTAGTGGAGCGCTTGGCTACAGAAAGTGTTCGAGAAGTGTTGGTCTCTGTTGTGAATGCTAAAGGACCTCCCAACCACCCTGTAGGGCAGGTGGGAATTATTAGTATCCAGACCTTCCATGTGAGGCAACTGAGGCTTAGAAGATTTTGGCACCTTGCCCAAGGCTCAGGGCTGGGGAGTGGTGGTGTTGGGAAGAAAAGCCAGGCGGATTCCCTTCCAGCTCACACTCTGCGCCGTGACTGTGTGGGCTCTATGTGTTGTCCTTGTCTTCACTGTTTCCTTTTGCAAGAAGACTGAGCAGTTTACAAAGCACCATTAAACAGTCTCCATATTGTCGAACATTTTTGTGCACATTTGGTGCACGTGGACAGAGTTTCTCTAAGGTGTGTACCTAGGAGTGGGATTATTGTATCATAGACAGGGTGACAATGTAATTTATTGTTCAATCCAGGACACTTTTGAGAGTAAAAGGGGCTGCTATTAACATACATGCTTGGATAACAGGTGTTTTCTCAGGACAATCCTAGTTTACTATGTACATGTATTTTTAAGAAAATGCCTGATGAAAAACACAGGATTTTAGAAAATTTTCTAATCCAACCCTCCTTCCCTCCCTCCCTCACTCATGACTTACATGCTGTGGTTTTCGTTCAGTATTTAGTTAAAATAGAAAATTTTTAGATTTGTCTATATGTCTCACATTTTATTTGCTCACCATTTCTTCCTGTAGCATTTTCTGTTGTATTTTAACTTTTTTCCTGATGAATGTCTTTCAGATGTTCCTTTAATGACTTTAGATCAGTTGGTGGCAATCCTCTTATTATGTGTTTATAAAATTATATGAAATTGCTTTTTATTTCAAACTGTTGTCTTAAAATTAGTTATCTTGGGTACAAATTTTAGATGAACAGTTACTTTCTCTCAGTACTGAAATGACATTATTCCGCTGTCTTCTATCATTGCTGGGAAGTAGCTGTCAGTTTCATTTCTTTATGCGTGGTCTGTCTTTTCTTCCTGGCTGTTTTTAATACTGTCGCTTTGTCTTTGGTGTTCTGTAGTTTCAAGACAATGTATCTAGATATATCTTCTATTATTTTTGTATGTATGCTTTCTGGATTTATGTCTTTTATCAGTTTGGAAAACTTCTCAGCCATTTTCTCTGAAAAAGTTCCATTTTCTGTATTCTTTACTTCTGGGATTTTTATTAAATGTAATTGAGAATTTTTAATTTTAGCCTTCATAGATCACAATTGCTCTTTCGTATTTTCCATTTCCTTGACTGCCATGCTACATTAATAGGTAATTTTTTTCAGCTCCGTCTTCCAGTTCATGAATCTCTCTTTAGTTGTGTTTCATTTGTTATTTAACCCACCCATTGTATTTCTGATTTCAAAAGTAATTTTATTCCTAAAGGTTCTATTGGGTTATTTCTCAGATATCCTTGGTTATTTTGATGGCCTTTGTCGCTCGCTTAGTTTTGTAATTCTAATTTTAGTTTTCTTAAACAGTTAATGCATAGTTATTTCATATTATCTAACTAATAATTCCAACTTCCGAGTTATTGGCAATCTAAGCTTGTTGTTTGATGTATCTGCTAACTTCAAATCATGGTGACTTCTTTCCTTGTGTATTTAGTGGTCTTTTTTTATGAGGTCACATTGGCATGTGCTTAATTGACAGGAATGCTACAGATCTAAATAGAGAATGCTTTCCTCCAGAAAAGGCTTAGTATTAGCTTTTTTTCTGGGAGCTAAGAAGGGATATGAATGAGGCCACTTTAGACTCTGTGGAGGGTCCCTAATAGGTAGTCTTGGGCTTAGCTTCCTGTCCTGCTGTTGGCCCAGGGCTGAGTATCTCAGTTGCAGAGCTAATAATATTGGCATTTGCAGTTAGTGCAACCTAACTTTCTATCTGCTTAATGCAGATCCCGTTTGGCTTGGGTTTGCTTCTTGCGGGGTGGAAAGGAGATCCTAGGACATTGTCCTCATTTCTTTTAAGTCTAGCAACAAAATAAATGCAGCAGGACAGCCCTTTGGATGACATTAGCTTCCATACTGCTGGGAACAGAGGTCCAGATGCATGCATTTGTCAGGGATGAAGCATCCATATCTAGAAAATGGGCTAGACAACATTGACTCCTTCATGAGACTGTTCAAAAGGTGAATTAACTTACCTGAAGAACTGTGGCTCTCAAGAGAGGTGTCTGCCCATGATCCCTGCTCTGCTCACCCCATCCCTGCCTCCCGAAGGTGGACCGACCTCCCCTCCCCTCCGCTTTCTGATGAGCTGGCTCCCAGGAAAACACGAAGGCTGAGCTTTTCCGGATCATTGCTTCAGCTACTCACGCCTTTCTTCTCAGCATCCTTCCTCTCTCCACCACTGATTCCAGCCTATCTCCACTTCGTCTCCATGAGCCTCACATTTGGCTTTGAGACTCTACGATGTCTCTCTTCACTTTCACTTCCTTCTCCGCTCTGCCCTCGGTGTGCAGGCACCCTCGCTTCGCTGGCATTTGGACCTCGGCTCTCCCGGGCTCTGACTTAATCTCTCCAGCCTCATCCTCTCTTGCTGTCTTGACCAGAAGCTCCTTGCGCCAGCCTTGTCCTGGGGCCCGGTGCTCCGTCTGCCTCTGCCAGTGCCTGGTCCTGCCAGTTCCAGCGACAGGGGCTGACACAGGGCGGGGGGAGGTTGGTTCGTAGTACTTTCATGGTTCATTTCTGTGGTAGAAAGATCATTGGGAAATCACACTGAGGCTTATCGCAGGGCTGGCAAGTTGGAGGGACAATGCACTTCATATTACAACATCTGTTTTTATGTGTAAGTTGCGCAGACCTCCCCTCCCCCACTCCACCTCACCCCCTTATTTTCCTCCCTAGAATCTAGGAACAAAGAGGTTTCCCAACCCAGTGTAAGCGAGAGATCTTGAAAGCATGTCAACGATGAAACAAAGGAGTAAATCTTCATGACTTTTGGTTATGCAATGACTTATAAGCTATGAAACCAAAAGGACAAGCAAAAAGAGGAAGAAATGGACCAACTGGACTTCATAGAAATTAAAACTTTTGTGCTATAAACAATATTGTTAAGGAAGGGAGAAGACAATGTATACAGTGGGAAAATATTTGAAAATTAGATATCTGATGACGTGGCCCGACTTGAGACCGAGGA